>JARQOD010011431.1:0-23424 GCA_033576555.1 Oophaga sylvatica
TATATATATATATTGTGAGACGTGAAGGGATGTGTATTGGATGGGGTGTACATCTCGCCTAGGTACTTAGCTGACTGGCATAAGGGAAATGTATGGCTTTGTAAACCTAGTGGTGGAGAAAGTTCACTACACCTTGCATTCAGTACAGGCTTGCAGTTCAAACCTGAAGCCACTCAGGTTTTAATTAGGCAGCCAGAAGTAGGTGGCTGAGAACACAGACATTGAGCTCTCTCAGTCTGGATCTGAATCCAGACACAGCAGGAGTCTCCGGGAAACCACACGCTGGTAACTACTGAATATATGTGTTGTTTGGGCCAGGCTGGTAGAGTCTGGACCCTGATAGTGAGGGAAACTATCTGTGTGTAGTGAGTAGCCAGACAGGCTCAGGACTTTTGTTTATGATTTGGTTTATGTTTGTTTGCTGTGGACTTACAATAAAGCTGGTTGCGGCCAGTTGCACCAGAATTGCTGTCTGTGATTGAACTGTGTTTATGCCACTCCGTCTACCCGAGACGGCGATCCCAGAGCTATATCCCCTGAAAAGCTTACAATATATATATGTGTATTCTATGTGTATATATCTATTCTTTCTTTTGTGATTTTAAAACTGTCATTTGGATCCATTATATGTCGGTTTTGCAAGCTGGGGGAAAATCTCACCGTACAGATGCCATACGGATGACACACGGATATTTTGATGCGAGGAAATCACATCTCGCATTGCACACGGATGACATACGGATCACTGTTCAGGGGACTTTTCTGCGTGTTACTGCTGTATAATACGATCCGATTTTTATACGATGTGTGTGACTCTGGCCATAGACAGATATATAGATAGATATATAGATAGATAAATAGATAATAGATAGACAGATAATAGATAGATAGACAGATAGCTAGATAATAAATAGATAATAGATAGATAGATAGATAGATAGATAGATAGATAATAGATAGAAAATAGACAGATAGATAGAAAATAGATAGATAGATAGATAGATAATAGATAGAAAGATACAGTGCCTTACGAAAGTATTCGGCCCCCTGGAACTTTTCAACCTTTTCCCACATATGCTTCAAACATAAAGATACCAAATGTAAATTTTTGGTGAAAGATCAATAACAAATGTGATACAATTGTGAAGTTGAACGAAATTTATTGGTTATTTTACATTTTTGTGGAAATACAAAAACTGAAAAGGGGGTGTGCAATATTATTCGGCCTCTTTGATGAACCACCCTTTGCTGCGATTACAGCTGCAAGTGGCTTGGGGTATGTCTCTATCAGTTTTGTACATCAAGAGACGAAAATTCTTGCCCATTCTTCCTTGGCAAACAGCTCGAGCTTAGTGAGGTTGGATGGAGATCGTTTGTGAACTGCAGTTTACAGCTCTATTCACAGATTCTCAGTTGGATTCAGGTCTGGACTTTGACTTGGGCATTCTAACACCAGGATATGCTTATTTGTGAACCATTCCATTGTAGATTTTGCATTATGTTTGGGATCATTGTCTTGTCGGAAGACAAATCTCCGTCCCAGTCTCAGGTCTTTTGCAGACTCCAACAGGTTTTCTTCAAGAATGGTCCTGAATTTGGCTCCATCCATCTTCCCAACAATTTTAACCATCTTCCCTGTCCCTGCTGAAGAAAAGCAGGCCCAAACTATGATGCTGCCACCACCATGTTTGACAGTGGGGATGGTGTATTCAGGGTAATGAGCTGTGTTGCCTTTACGCCAAACATATCGTTTGACATTATTGCCAAAAAGTTCGATTTTGTTTCATCTGACCAGAGCACCTTCTTCCACATGTTTGGTGTGTCTCCCAGGTGGCTTGTTGCAAACTTTAAACAACACTTTTTGTAGATATCTTTGAGAAATGGCTTTCTTCTTGCCACTCTTCCATAAAGGCCATATTTGTGCAGTGTTCGACTGATTGCTGTCCAATGGACAGACTGTCCCACCTCAGCTGTAGATCTCTGCAGTTCATCCAGAGTGATCATGGGCCTCTTGGCTGCATCTCTTATCAGTCTTCTCCTTGTTTGAGATGATAGTTTAAAGGAACGGTTGAGTCTTGGTAGATTTGCAGTGGTATGATACTCCTTCCATTTCTATATGATCACTTGCACAGTGCTCCTTGGGATGTTTAAAGTTTTGGAAATCATTTTGTATCCAAATCCGGCTTTAAACCTCCACAACAGTATCACGGACCTGCCTGTTGTGTTCCTTGGTCTTCATGATGTTCTCTGTGCTTCAAACAGAGCCCTGAAATGATCACAGAGCATGTGCATTTATATGGAGACTTGATTACACACAGGTGGATTATATTTATCACCAGTAGTCATTTAGGACAACATTGGATGATTCAGAAATCCACAATGAACTTCTGGAATGAGTTTGTATAATAATATTGCACGCCCCACTTTTCAGTTTTTGTATTTCCACAAGAATTTAAAATAACCAAGAAATTTCGTTCAACTTCACAAATGAGTCCCACTTGTTGTTGATTCTCCACCAAAAATTTACAATTGGTATCTTCTCCAATTATGAAAGCTGCTGATATCCAGAAGTCTCCAACGATAGACAGAAAATGTCTAAGTGAATCTAATTAATGGGGCTTCAGTGCAAGATTTCCAACATATCAAAGTAAATGTCAGTTCCCCAACAAAAATATTACTTACACCTCCATGCAAAGTGTCGCTTTTCTCCTCAGAAACACTGGAAGGTCTTTCTAGTTTTTACAGTGTTATTGTATCAGATAAAGAAAATACTGTTCCTTCCCTGAAATCGTCTTCATATGGCAAAGAAAAGCATTCAGTGAACTGTTAAACCGAAGGCAAAGATCGTACATTGCAAGATGGTGGACGTAAAAGAAGGCATGCTTCAAAAAGATTATTTTCTAATGTCAGAAACGTTATCTCTGACCCTACAAAATCCATTGCTCAATGTTGAAATAAAAATTCACATAAAAAATCAAACACATTTAAGGAGAACTGCTTGAAAGGAAAAAGAAGCAAATAATCTGCATCTGTTCCAACAAAAGTTGCTAACACTTTAGAATTGTTGATGACAAAATTTTGAAAAAAGCGAGTGATACAGATTCCTTACAATCCTTGCAAGACTATAAACTAATGTGCCATAAAATGATGGCTGCTTTCATTAAATCTTTTTAGAAGAAGCAGCAATGCAGTATAAATGACGTGATCGTGGACAGGAGACTGTTAGATAAAAAAATCTAAAAACATCTTTCAAGTGTACCCTGAAACCTCATGCTGTGGAAGCCTTTCTTGAATTGGAAATGGTAATGGAAACCTAACAATATGCTGAGAGCAGGATGCACTATATTGAAGGCCGACCTACATTTCGTAGTTTTTTATGGTATGATGGGTCCCTCTATGCAGAATTATTTTCTGGAGAATCTGGTTTTCAACAGCAATCATATCTTGATTCAGCCTTTCAAGAAAAACTGAAGCTTAACCCATTGAGTACTCTGGAGAATTATTACAAGCAACTTTCCCAGTATCTGCAGGCAATTAATGAAACAAATAGCTGCTGCTATGTATTCATGAAATTCAAGAGAGAACTGCAAGAATTTGAAAAACACCTAAAAACCAAAACACCTATCCCAATGAACAAGAAAAATGGAAAATTCCAAAATTCTGGTAATCTACTGGCAGTGACTGATGATACGTGGAGGAAGGCCTGATTCAAAACTAGGCACAATTTAATGGAGCGGGTCTCCTACACTTGGAATGGCCATACAGTGGCTGGCAAAGATTTCCCCCTGGGATGCTTATGAAAAACTAAGTTTAAAGAGGAGTGCACCGTCCGTAACTATTAACACACCCATGGCACAAGCTTCTTCACCTTCACCCATACATATTACCAATAAGATAAAGGAGAGGGTCTCCGAGCCTCGAAATGCCCATACACAAAGTTCCTGGGCCTGGCCAATATTTTGCCCTGTGGGGTACACATCTACCTTTTCCCTAACAACTATTTTACTCCCAGCAAAAACAACTACCCTTGTTAGGAATTCGACACTGGCTGGAGCAGAACGGAACACGTTAACCCTGGTGATCTACTGGCAGCGACTGATGAGATGTGGAAGAAGGCCTGATTCAAAACTAGACCCAATTTAACAGAGCGGGTCTCCTACACTTGGAATGCCCATACACTTAGTGTATGTGCTGGAAAACATTTCCCCCTGAGGGAGTAAAATTGTCAAAAATATTTTATGGGTATCATAGACACCCTTGGCAAACGTTTGACTGCCTGTAGAAGAAAAAAATCAAAAATGTGAATCCACCTATGAAATAAAATAACAAAAAGGGAGGGCAAATACAGGTTCATAGACATGAAGCCAGAATGTGTCCAAAGTATGTTTGTCCCTGTCAACAGCTCAGAGACAGGATATAAATAAAAATATAATATCATTGGATTTCACTATTTCAATATTAAGTGGAATACAGTAGGTCATAAGAGGATGTTCCACAAATAGGAAAAATGGAAAACATAGGAATAAATGGGAAGAATATACGTACATGTCATATAAATGAAATTTCACCCTGGGGGAGTAACATTTCTTTTGGTTTAAAATTATTAACAGGTATCATAACAACACCCTTGCCATAAAATGGACTGGCTGCAGCAGCACAGAACACATAAACCCTTTTGATCTAGTGGCGGCGGATGATGAGACGTGGAGGAAGGCATGCTTAAAAACTAAGCCCAATGTTAAGGAGCAGGTCTCCTGGACTTGAAACGCCCATACACGCAATGCATGGGTTGACAAAAATTTCCCCATGAGGGGCATTGTTTAAAAATATACTATGGGCATCATAGAAACCCTTGCCATAAATTGGACTGCCTGTAGCAGCACATAACACATTAACCCTGGTCATCTAGTGGCGGACAATGAGGAGACATTGCTGAAGGCCTGATTAAAAACAAGGCCCAATGTTAAGGAGCGGGTCTCCTAGACTTGTAACACCCATACACGCAGAGACAGGGATATAAATAAAAATATAATATCATAGGATTTCACTATTTCAATATTGTAGTGGGATACAGTAGGTCACAAGAGGATGTTCCACAAATAGGAAAAATGGAAAATATAAGAATAAATGGGAAGAATATACGTACATGTCATTTTTATGAGATTTCACAAGGGGGAAGTAACATCTGTTTTGTTTTAAAATTAATAACGGGCAAAACACCCTTGACAAACATTGGACTGGCTGTAACTGCTCAGAATAAGTTCACCCTGGTGTTGTACTGGTTGCGGATGCTGAGAATGAGGATAAGGAGGAGGATAACACCAAACACACCAAATCAAGAAGCGAATACCCATGTGTGGTTGTGAAGAAGTGCATGAGAATACACCTCCACAAAAAAGACAATGTAGTTGAGGTTATGTTTCGCTGTTTTCATTCGTTGGTGTACAGAGGTCATGCCCAATCCAGGCCGTGTTTATTTTATAAGAGACAGCCTGTCAGCATTGTCAGTTGACAGGTGGATGTGCTTATCTGTTATAATTCCACCAACGGCACTAAAAACTTGCTCTGACAGAACGCTAGAAGCAGGGCAGGCCAGGACCTACAAGGTGTAGAGAGCCAGTTCATGCCACGTGTCCAGCTTGGATATCCAATAGTGATCAGCGAACGCGCTAGCCACTACTCGTTGCTTGCCTGAGTATCACTGTACTCGGTGCACTCGGTGAGCAGCGAGCTTTTCCAGGATTATTCAGCGGGAACTGGGGTCTCCACCAAGCAATTTTGGCAGACTTTAGAGACCCAATCACGCTGCAGGGAATGTCTACCAGGCCATGAAACGTCGCAGCCATCTTTGTTGTTGTAGTGCAGTGATTGTCTTGGCCGCACAGCATCATCATGAGTATAAGAGACTGGACGCCGCCCTGCTCGCCGCATTCAGCTCCAGATTCAGAGAGTGTAGAGAGAGCGGTTGCCGAGATAGGGTCAGATTTGGCCCATGCAGTGTATTGAATCTCCCAGGGGTTCTCTGTCTTGGTGTTGCTTCTCTGATATTCCAGAAGGATGATATTTAAAAGCCTCTTGGTGATGATGTAAGTATACTGTATGTAGTTCATCTTTATATATACTTAATCATTATATGTATTTAATCCCTATATGTACTTAACCTTTGTATATTAAAATATCCAAAAGTGCACGCACTCATACTATTCAATAATACTATTCCTTTAATTTTGTACTTTGAAATAAAAAAACGTTATATTGCAAGTATTAGCCTTCTTTAAAGCCGTATCTGAAGCTTAGGGATCATACTCACATGTGAGGAAATCGTCCGGCGCTCGCATGTAAAGTCCCAGCTCTGGCGCCGGCACTCGGGAGTGGAGCGAGCGGCTGCATAGAAATACATGCAGCCACGCTCTCCACTCCCGAGTGCCGAGTGTGAGTATGAGCCCTTAGTGTTAAAAACTTGGCAAATAAAATAGCCAAATTATCCATTAAATAATTAGGCAAAGAGGGAACCATCATTGCATTAAAAAACACGAAAAGTTGATCATCCTTCAATGTAGTGCATCCTGCATATTTTCGGGATTCCATTACCATTTGAAAACCAAGAAAGGGTTTGACAGCTTGAGGTTTCATGTTACACTCTTTTTTTTTAACTAACAGTCTCCTGTCTCCAATCACGTCATTCAGACTACATTGTTGGTTATTCTCAAAAGCTTAACTGAAAACATACACGATTTTGTGTCACATTAGTAAACTTTATAGTCTTGCAAGGATTTAGAGTAATCTGTTTCACTTGCTTTTGGACTAATTGGTGAAATTTTTATCAGCCACAACTCTGAAGTGTTATCAAGTTTTGGTGGAAGAGATGCTGATTCTTTACTTTTTTTCCTTGCAGTCAGTTCTCCTTAACTCTGTGTGATTTTCTATGTGATTTTTTTATTTGAACATTGAGAACTGTAATTTGTAGGGAAAGAACGCACTTTTCTGACATTTGAAAATAATCTTTTCGAACTATGCCTTGTGAAATGTCCACCATCTTGCAATGTACAATTTTTGCCTACAGTTTCACAGTTCATTGAACGCTTTTCTTTGCCATCAGAAGACAATTTCAGTGAAGCCACATTATTTTCTTTATCTGATACACTAACATTTAAAAAAAAAAAGATCTTCAAGTGTTTCTGTTCAGAAAACAAACACTTTGCATTGAGGTGTAATTAATTTTTTGGCGTGCAAACAGGGCCACCATCAGGGCATTACTGCCCTTACTACTGTATGGGGCCCGGTGATTAAAAGGGGGACCCGAGTATGCTGGCTGCCTGGTCCGCTCTCTCGGGCCCCCACTTTTTATTTTGGTGCATCATGGTACGCTTGATGTCACCCGCTGCTCCACTTCCTCATTCTGAAGCAGAGCAGAGTGTGATGTTCCATGTGGGCGGACCAGCAGGCGAAGTGCAGAAGTGGCGGGCGGTCGAGCAGGGTGAGAAGAGGCTTCAGGTGGTTCACAGTGGCTGTATATGGACTTGTAGCATGTGTGGGGCTGATGAGGGAAGGCGAGTGGTCATTGGGGGGCCCGCATCCAACAGGGCCCAGGACTCCTGTACCCTGTTGGACATGGGTCCCCAGTCAACACTCTCCTTCCCCGGGCCGGGGAGAGTCTAGTGGTGACTGAGCGCCCGGACTCGTCAAACAGGGCCCAGGGGGAAGCTAGTGGGGACTGGGCCAGGGGGAAACTAGTGGTGACTGGGGGCCCGGCAACATCCAACAGGGCCCAGGGGGAGGCTAGTGGGGACTGGGGGCCCACGTCCAACAAGAGCCCTTGGGCCACTAGCCTCCTTCTGGGCACTGTTGGACGAGGGCCCCCAGACCACACTAGTTTCCCCCTGGGTACTGTTGGACGAAGAACTCAAGTCCCCACTAGCCTCCCCTGGGCACAGTTGGACGAGGGCCCCCAGTTCCCCACTATCCTTTCCCTGGGCCCTGTTGGACACGGGCCCCCAGCCCCCACTAGCCTCCCCCTGGGCCCTATTGGATGTTCACGTGGCCCCCAGTCCCCACTAGCCTCCCCTGGGCCCTGTTGGATATAACCCCCTGTCCCCACTAGCCTCCTCATGGGCACTGTTGGATGCGACCCCCAGTGCCCACTAGCCTTCTCCTGGGCCCTGTTGGACGGTAATGTGGCCCCCATTCCCCACTAGCCTCCCCCTGGGCTCTATTGGATGTGTCCCCTAGTCCCCACTAGGCTCCTACTGGGCCTGTTGAACAGTCACATGACTCCCAGTCCCCACTAGCCTCCCCCTGGGCCCTTTTGGACAGTCACGCAGCCCCAGTCCCCACTAGTCTCCACTAGACCCTATTGAACGTGGCCCTCAGTCCCCTCTAGCCTCCCCCTGGGCCCTATTGAAGTGGCCCCAGTCCCCACTAGCCTCCATCTGGGCCCTGTTGGTTATGGCCCCCAGTCCCCACTATACTCCTACTGGGCCCTATTGGATGGTCACGTAGCCCCAGTCCCCACTAGCCTCCCCCTTGTCCCCATTGGACACAGCCCCCTGTATCCACTAGCTTTATTCTAGGCCTGTTGGACAGTCACGTGGCCCCCAGTCCCCACTAGGCTCCCCCTGGACCCTGTTGGATGCACGTCCCCAGTCACCTCTAGCCTCCCCCTGGGTAAAGTTAAACAGGGGCAAGAATTGAGACTCAGGGGCAAGAATGGAGACACAGGGGGAAGAATGGAGATGCAGGGGGAAGAAAGGAGACACAATGGGAAGAATGGAGACACAGGGGGAAGAATGGAGATATAGGAAGAAGAATGGAGATGCAGGAGGAAGAATGGAGACGCAGGGAGAAGAATGGAGACACAGGGGGAAGAATGGAGACACAGGGGGAAGAATGGTGACATAGGAGGAAGAATGAAGACGCAGGAGGAAGAATGGAGACACAGGGGGAAGAATGGAGACGCAGGGGGAAGAATGGAGATGGAGGGGGAAGAATGGAGACGCAAGGGGAAGAATGGAGACACAGGGGGTAGAATGGAGACACGGGGAAGAATGGAGATGCAGGGGGAAGATTGGAGATGCAGGATGAAGAATGGAAACACAGGGGGTAGAATGGAGACACAGGGGGAAGAATGGAGACACAGGGGGAAGAATGGAGATGCAGGGGAAGAATGGAGATGCAGGGGGCAGAATGGAGGAATGGAGACTCAGGAGCAAGGATGGAGACAGGCGGAAGGATGGAGAAACAGGAAGAAGGGTGGAGACACAGGGTGCAGGATGGAGACTCAGAGGGTAGAATGGAGACAGATGGGGCAGGATCATGAGGCAGTATGGAGACAGATGGGGCAGGATCACGGGACAGATGGGGCAGGATCATCGGACAGAAGGGGCAGGATCACGGGACAGATGGGGCAGGATGGGACATCACATGGTGGCAGAATGGACACTCATGAGAGCAGGATGGGAGAACATATGGCCAGGGCCAGGAATCAGACACATGGGGGCCAGGATGGGGTATATTTTTACCATAGGGGCTAATTAAGTGATGATATTACTGCAGTGTTGTATTTATTTTACTTTTCGAGGATACTGTTTTAAATGGGAGGGCGGTCCTGTTACTGTGCAGAGCGACACTGTCGCCTTTTTTTCTTCATCTGGTGTAGTTTAGAATTTGGGAAAAAATAAGTAATGTGTTCTTCAAGGGGTTCTCTAGATAACTGTGTTATTTCCTGCAGAGACGAGCCCTGACTGGAAGAAGTGATGGCCGTCTATGCTGGATGAAGATTAAAAGAGAAGATGAAGAACTTCACCTAGAAGCGTCACTGGTGAGTCAGTGTGTTACCTGTACACTGACACTATATACACTGTATACTATATACAGCGGTCCTGTGTACAATGTCACCAGTGATCACTGTATTTCTTTTACATTATACATTATATACAGAGCTCCTGTGTATAATGTCACCGTGATCACTGTATAACCTGTACACAGACACTGCATACTAAGTACAGATCTCCTGTGTATAATGGCACTTATGGTGACATTAGTATTGTGATTTTTTTTATTACTGAACAGTATTGTAGTATTCAGTCACTATGTGGTGGTAATATGTTGTCCGGTCATGGTGTGGCGGTATTTGTTCCTTGTATGTGGTATTATTGGTCATCATATAGTGGTAATATGTGGTCTGGACATGGTGTGATGGTATTTGTTCCTTGTATGTGCTATTATTTGATCACTATGTGGTGGTAATATGGTGTCTGGTCTTAAGGCGGTGGCATTTGTCCCATGTATGTGATATTATTGGTCATTAGAGTTGAACGAAACAGGTCTGTCAGATTCATAAGTCGCCGACCATAGCGTGAAGTCGGCCATGCGGTCGTCGACCCGAGCGCCAAAATCGGTTTTACCATAATGCTTGCAGGCGCCTTTTCTCAGTCAATGAACAAGCACGTACACTGTGGGCAACGAGATGACATGGGCAGCATCCACCACCATCTTATAGGAAGGAATTGCAGTAATTGGCTTGCTTTGGGGGACGTCAAAGTGTCTTTAAAAGCCCTGACCGCCAACCGCCATTTTACTTCTGCCGATCTTAACAGTAGGGAGAGAGTTAAGGGCTGGAAACAGAAGTTCTTATGTGCTTGTGCTAATAGCAATTGTGCTGTACAGTTAGTGTGCAGTGACAGGTGAGGATTTTCTTGTGTGCAGCAGCGCTGGTTATTAGGCTGCCTGCCAGTGACAGGGGAGGTTTTTCTTGTGTGCAGCAGCGCTTGTTATTAGGCTGCCTGCTAGCTGTATTGCTGTGTGTACACTGCTGTGCAGACTGCTTTTTACACAGCACTAATACTTTTATTCTTTTTTTCTGCACAGTTACCGAGCGTTTATTTTTTCCCACACTGTATAGAGCTGTCCGCTCCTCACACACTACCGTGCACTGGCTGGTATCACGGAAAAATACATGCTGACTATCTGTGTGTGACTCAGGAAATATATACGAGATTGAAATTTTCCACGACACTATGTACACCTGGTATCTTCTGATACAGTACCCTTTTTCTGCTTTTTATATTCTAGTCTAATCCATACTGAGCCTGAGAGCATCTGTGTGTGACACCGGAAATATATACGGAGATTTTACAATTTTCCATTATACTATATACACCTGAAATCTTCTGATACAGTACCCTTTTTCTGCTTTTTATATTCTGGTCTAATCCATACTGAGCCTGTGAACGTTTTTGTGTGACTCTGGAAATATATACGGAGATTGGAAATTTCCCCTATACTATATACACCTGGTATTTTCTGATACAGTACACTTTTTCTGCTTTTTATATTTTGGTCTAATCCATACCGAGCCTGAGAGCGTCTGTATGTGACTCGGAAATATATACGGAGATTTACAATTTTCCCCTATACTATATACAGCTGGTATCTTCTGATACAGTACCCTTTTTCTGCTGCTTTTTATATTCTGGTCTAATCCATACTGAGCCTGTGAGCGTCTGTGTGTTAATCCGGAAATATATACGGAGATTTACAATTACCCCTACACTGTATACAGCTGTACGCTTCGGATACAGTACCGTTTTTATGCTTTTTATATTCTGGTCTAATCCATACTGAGACTGTGAGTATCTGTGTGTGACTCTGGAAATATATACCGAGATTGAAATTTTCCACCAATACTATATACACCTGGTATCTTCTGATACAGTAACCTTTTTCTGCTTTTTTTTTTCTGGTCTAATCCGTACTGAGCCTGAGAACGTCTGTGTGTGACTCTGGAAATATATACGGAGATTTACAATTTTCCCCTATACTATATACACCTGGTATCTTCTGATACAGTACCCTTTTTCTGCTTTTTATACACTGGTCTAATCCAAACTGAGCCTGTGAGCATCTGTGTGTGACTCCGGAAATATATGCGGAGATTTACAATTACCCCTACACTGCATACAGCTGTATGCTTCTGATACAGTACAGTTTTTCTGCTTTTTATATTCTGGTCTAATTCATACTGAGACTGTGAGCGTCTGTGTGTGACTCATGGAAATATATACGTAGATTGAAATTTTCCTCTATAATATATACACCTGGTATCTTCTGATACAGTACCCTTTTTCTGCTTTTATAGTCTGGTCTAATCCATACTGAGCCTGAGAGTGTCTGTGTGTGACTTAAGAATTATATATGGAGATTTACAATTTTCCCCAATACTATATACACCTGGTATCTTCTGATACAGTACCCTTTTCCTGCTTTTTATATTCTCGTCTAATCCTTACTGAGCCTGTGAGCGTCTGTGTGTGTCTCCGGAAATATATACGGAGATTTACAATTACCCCTTCACTGTATACAGCTGTATGCTTCTGATACAGTACCGTTTTTCTGCTTTTTATTTTCTGGTATAATCCATACTGAGCCTGTGAGGGTCTGTGTGTGACTCTGGAAATATATACGGAGATTGAAATTTTCACCTATACTATATACACCTGGTATCTTCTGATACAGTAGCGTTTTTCTGCGTTTTATATTCTGGTCTAATCCATACTGAGCGTCTGTGTGTGACTCCGGAAATATAAACGGAGATTTACAATTTTCCCCTTCACCGTATACAGCTGTACGCTTCTGATACAGTACCATATATCTGCTGGTATTTTGGGTACATTTTCCCAAACATGAAGAAGTATGGTGGAAGAGGCCACGGACGTGGGTGGGGGCGCTGCTGGTACTGATGGTGGTGGTGATGCATCTGCTGGTAGTGCCAAAAGCACAATAGCACCTAAGGCAGGAGGTGTTGAGCCTGTGTCATTGTCTGGTTCCAGAAGGCCTGGAAGGCTCCCTTTTCTGGGAGTAGGTAAACTGCTTTTAAAGCCGGAGCATCAGGAACAGGTTTTGGCTTACATTGCCGAAACAGCCTCCAGCTCTATGGCCTCCTCTTCTGAAGTTTCAAAAAATGCAAGCACTGAGTCGTCAGTGCAGGCTCCTGGTCAGGAACAACACATTTCCTTGTGTCCATCACCCCCACCAAAAGTGAAGGATGCGGTAGGCCACACTTCAGATTACTCCATGGAGTTCTTTTCACATACCATGCCTGGGTTATCAAGTCAAATCCTGAATTCCCCAGTCCAAGATGAATCTGATAAGGAGTGCACTGATGCACAGCCACTGCTATATGATTCTGCTTGTACATTCACCCAGAGCACTACATTGCCCTCGCAGTCTACTGAGCCAGAATCTGACCCTGATGAAACTAAGGTGCCCTTTCCCGCATACTATACCACCTTACAAGGTGACACAGAGGAAGGTGCAGATGAAATTGAAGAGGAGGTGATAGATGACCCAGTTGTTGACCCGGATTGGAATCCATTGGAGAAGAGGCTGCCACTGGCAATAGCTCAGAAGAGAAGGAGGATCCATAGAAGGCATCGACATAGCAGCTGCGGTTTTCTGGCAGGCCCGTAGCAGTCCAAAAATGTGTTAAATAAAACAAAAAGAGTTGCAGAACAGCTTGGCCAGACGGTCAAATTAGCACAGCGTGCAAACCCTGAAAATTTATCCCATAGTAGGAAGAGTGCAGTATGACACTTTTTTGACCAAAATCCTATTGATGAGGCAAATGTTATCTGTAAGAAGTGCAGAAGGACCTTTAGCTGAGGGAAAAATCTCAGAAATTTGAATACCAGTTGCATGCTTAGACATTTAAACACCATGCATTTGCAAGCATGGACGGACTACAAAATCTCAGGTAGCACATGTGCACCTGCTCCGACTGAAGGTAGCCAGCAACGCTACATCGCTTCCCCCACTGTAAGCCCACCGGTTAGCATACCACCAGCAAGAAATGTGAGGTGTTGTCGCAAGGCCAAAGCAGTCAGAGAATCACAATGTTTTTGCCACCAAAGATTGAATCTAGGCCATCACCACCACCACCACCAGAACCATCACCATCACCAACCCCTCTCAGTCCGCCATGTCCCCCGCTAGTTCCCCCAAATGCAGCTCTCAAGTCCAGCTCACCCTAGCAGACAATCTGAGTAGGACAAGAAAGAACTCATACTCTCATCCGCTTACACTGGCTTTGAACGCCTACATTGCCAAACTGATCTCATTACAGATGATGCCCTTCCGTTTGGTTGAAAGCGCAACATTTCGAGAGCTCATGGCCTATGCTGTCCCACGCTATGACCTACCCAGTCGGCATTTCTTTTCTAGAAAAGCCATCCCTGCCTTCCACCTGCATGTGAAAGACCACATTGTCCATGCACTCAAACAATCAGTGAGTGGAAAGGTGCACCTCACAACAGATGCATGGGCCAGTAGGCATGGCCAAGGCCGTTACGCGTCCATCATTGCGCACTGGGTTAATGTGGTGGATGCAGGTTCCACAGAGGACAGCGGCAGTGGGACAGTGCTGCATAGCCCACGGTATAGGCAACAGTTGGATGTAGGAGTTCGACACTCCTCCTCCTCCAGCGAAAGCTCGTCAACAGAGCACAGTCGCACGAGCACTCCATCCGTAACTGCCAGTGTTGTACACGAGGTGTCCCACTATCGAACAGCTAGTGGTAAGCGACAGTAGGCTGTTTTAAAAATGATGTCTTTGGGCGACAAGAGACACACCGTGGAGGTACTGGCGGACTATTTGCAGCGAGAAACTGAGTTATGGCTGGGCAGTATACATCTTGAGCCAGGCAAGGTAGTCAGTGATAACGGCCGTAATTTTCTGGCGGCCTAAGCCCTGGCAAAACTCAGACACATACCTTGCCTGGCTCACACCTTGAACCTGGTAGTGCAGTGCTTCTTAAATAATTATCCTGAGTTAACAGCCCTGCTCTATAAAGTGTGAAGACTGTGCTCGCACATCCATCACTCGCCCGTAGACTCCAGTCATAAGTAGAGGCTGCAGCGATCGCTCCTCCTCCCCATGCACCGCCTAATCATAGACATTGCAACAAGGTGGAACTCCACCATGCACATGGCTGAAAGGATGTGTGAACAGAGGCAGGCTGTAATGCATTTATGGGAGGATACACGAGCAGGCAGTCTGAGGGCGGACATGGAGTTGTCGGGTGTGCAGTGGTCAAAGCTGAAAGACCTCTGCAAAGTCCTTCAGTGTTTTGAGGAATGCACATGGCTGGTAAGCGCAGACTATACCATCATAAGCATGTGAGTCGCTCGGCCAGGGCTTGTGGGATACTTGGCACCGAGCCCGTTCACTTCAAAGGGGAATGTCACGGGTAGCACAGCCCGGTCCGTTGCCCTGGGCGCTCACTGAAAAGGGGATATTTACAGGGATTATAGGTTTGTAGAAATGTTCGTGATGCCACCTGTGGTTCCTGGTCAGGGTGACCAGCGCTGCAGGGTAGATCCTCTGAGGGGTTGTTACTGGGCAGCAAGGTGTTAAGTCTCCCACAGGCAAGACTGATCCCTCAGGGTATATGGCGGTGTAGGGGTGCAGGGCAATAAGGCAGACACACACAAGAAAGTCTCTTTCTGTACCTTTACTGATGGTAGATGCAGGCACGTCCCGGGAAGCTGTCAGGGTGGAGGATGCACAACCAGTAATCCCACTGAGTAGGTGTAGGGCCTCCGTTCTCCTTTTTGTGTGTGAGTTTCTGACTTGCATAGAACAAAGTCTAACTCTGTCTTCTCAGCTACGCCCGGCTGACTTTGTGGTGGAGCCTTCTCTTGACAGGACTAAATCTCTGTATGCAGCATCCTGCTAGACTCCGTCTTCCTGACCCCAGTTACGTATCAGCTCTGATGGGCCCTTGCGACTTGAAGCCCCACAGGGTCTCCGGTTTCTCCTACTAGTCGTGAAGTAGCTAGCAAGCTCGGACCCGGTGTCCGGTAGTGCAGAGCAGAGGTAAACGATCAATGCTGTTTCAACCTCTGACGCTCTCTCAACTCTTCCACTTGCCTTTCATCCTACTCTGACTGCTCTCTCAGACGTTCTGACATGTTCTGAGGTAACTACACTTCTCTCATCTGAGGAGATCTGCACATGTCTCACATGTCTTAAATGTTGCAGAAGAGCTCCCTCTGGTGGATCTGGGAACTAGTGCAAGTGTTTTGTGCAAATGGGTCTTAGTGGGTTTACCTTAATGCATCCTCCAGGGTAACCTGTGGCTCCAGATCGCAGCTGGGCTACACATCCCCCCTAGTTATAGTCAGCACTCCCGGGCTGAAAAAGAAGTACATTTTTATACATTAACAATAACAATAATAATAACTCATCCCTTGCGGGAGGTAAGGTCACTTTGAACGTTTCAATAAATACAAGGAACATATATACAGATATTTACACAGATCTTATATACATTTATACACTTGGTTACTGGTTCAATTTGCTAGGCCTACTCTTGGTACCTAACAGGTAACTTTCCTTTTGTAGTGCATACTGACCTACGTGGTGTTGCATCAGGTATAGTAGCATCTGGCCTATTTGTCCTACGTGCCGGTAAACTGTAATACTGCCTTATCCTGTCTAGGGATCTGGCAAGCATACTTGTGGCTGGGCGAGGCGATTCTGTTTCGCTAGAGGATTCTTCTGGTAGTTCCACTTCTTGAGACTCTACTTCTGGAGATGCTACAGGAGCAGTTTCCTCCCGAACTCTTTCTTCTGCTGCGGAAACTGGCTCAACAGGACGTTGAAGCGCTTCTTGTGGTTGGTAAAATTGAAATATTGGAATAATCACAGCACCTCCGATACAAGGCCAATCTGAAGGAAAATCTCCTAGGTCCGTGTGTATGACTTCACTTGGTTTCTCTTTTTCCATAACAGGTTCTTCTTCGTGAAGTTTTAACATGTCTGGACACAGTTTTAGGTGGTCTCTTGATACAGTGGTGGTCGTCTTTCCTCCATCTTTGCTAATGGTACAGGTTTTCCTGTCGTCAAACTTTGAATCTTGCACGACATATGGCTCTTTTTCCCATTGATCGTCTAGCTTGTGCATTCTTCTTTTTCTCTTCAGCACAATTTCTCCAGGTACAAAAGGTTCAGCTGGCGCACTTTTGTTGTAGTTTTCCTCTTGTTTTTCCCTTACTTTACTGAGACTATCTTCCACGCAGGCTTGTACTCTCCTATACTGTTCCTGTCGGTTCGTGTCCCAATCTTCAGTAGTAACATCAGCTTCTTGTTCTACAACACCAAGTTCCAAATCCATGGGCAGCTTTCCTGGTCTTGCTCGCATAAGGTAGGCTGGAGTGCAATTGGTGGAACTCACAGGTATGTGATTGTACAGATCTACCAGGTCAGGTAGTAGGTCTGGCCACCGATTCCTTTCCTCAAGTGGTACCGTATTCAGCAGATCAATGACTATGTGATTCATCTTTTCACAGAGACCATTTGTTTGGGGGTGGTACGGTGTGGTTCTTATCTTCTTGCATCCGTACAAATGACAGAACTCTTTAAACAACTCGGCTTCAAAGGCAGGACCCTGATCAGTTAACACTTGCTCTGGATATCCATGTGGTCTGCAGAAATACGCTTGAAACGTCTTTGCTGCTGTTTCTGCTGTCAGATCTTTGACAGGGGCGACCACCAGGAACCTGGAGTAGTGATCCACCATTGTCAGGGCATATGAGTATCCTGACCGACTGGGTGACAACTTTACATGGTCCAAGGCCACGATCTCCAAGGGACGAGTCGTCTTGATGGGTTGCAGGGGTGCTTTATGGCTACTGTAGTCTTTTCTTCAGAGGCTACAGGCCACACAGTTTTTACACCATTTCTCGATGGAACTGCACATTCCCACCCAGTAGAAACGACACTTCAGCAGGGTTTCCAGCTTCTTCCAGCCAAAGTGCCCCTCTCGATCGTGGTAGGCTTCCAACACCATCTGGATGTCCGTTCTGGGGACTACTATCTGCCATACCATCTCATGGGTTCTTGGGTTGACGTACCTTCGGCACAGCTTCTCTCGGTAGATGAACAGCCGGCTTCTTTCATTCCACAGCTGCTTTGCTTGCTGAGACGCTTCCTTCTCCAAGGAGGAACCTTCCTGAGTTATCAGCTCCTTGATACGGCTGACAACCAGGTCACTGTCCTGGGTCTCCTTCCAGCTGTGGTGAGGTAAAGGGTTCAACGTCTTACCACGCTGCCTCCTGCAGGCTCGTTGCTCGTGGATCATCCCATTTCTGTGGAATGCAGGTAGCTCAATCTCTTCTAGGTCATCCAATTCCTCTTCCGTGTCGGACTCATGCGGCATTCTGGACAAGGCATCAGCGTTGGCATTCTTACGGCCCGCCCTGTACTTGATTGTGAATTGATAGTTCGACAGCCGAGCCATCCAACGTTGCTCCATGGCTCCCAGCTTGGCTGTTTCAAGATGTGTCAAGGGGTTGTTGTCAGTGTAAGCAGTGAACTTGCTGGAGGCTAGGTAATGCTTGAATCTTTCTGTAATGGCCCAGACCAGTGCCAAGAACTCCAACTTGAAGCTACTATAATTCTCTGGGTTTCTCTCGGTCGGCCGGAGATTCCTGCTTGCATATGCGATGACTTTCTCCAGGCCATTTTGCTTCTGACTGAGAACAGCTCCCAATCCTTCGTTGCTGGCATCAGTGTACAGCAGGAACGGCTGGCTGTAGTCAGGGTAGGCTAAGATCTCATCGCCTGTCAGGATCTCCTTCATCTCCTTGAATGCCTCAGCTTGTTCTTTACCCCAGTGGAATGGAGGATTTATGCTCTTGAGGGATTGTCCTACCCGGAGGTCCTGCAAAGGCGATGCTTTCTTGGTGTAGTCCTTTACAAACCTCCGGTAGTAACCTGTTAGTCCCAGGAACTGGCGCACCTCCTTGAGATTCTTCGGCTCCGGCCATTTCTGGATGGCGGTGACCTTCTCGGGGTCTGGCGCTACTCCTTCTGAGCTGACAATATGTCCCAAGTACTGTACCTTTTGTTTGAGCAGATGGCACTTTGAAGGCTTCAGTTTCATCCCGTACTTGGATGTTGACTCGAATACCTCTGCCAGGTGCTTCAGATGATCCTCATACGTCTTTGAGTACACAATTACATCGTCCAGGTACAGCAACACGGTTTCAAAGTTGAGATGTCCCAGGCAACTCTCCATCACTCTCTGGAACGTTCCCAGGGCACTGCTGAGTCCAAACGGCATCCTGTCAAACTCACAGAGTCCCATCGGGGTGGTGAAAGCTGTCTTCTCCCGATCCTCCTCAGCCACAGCTACTTGCCAGTACCCACTTGTGAGGTCAAGGGTGGAAAAGTAGTTAGCAGTTTTTAAGGCAGCTAAGGATTCCTCAATGCGTGGTAAAGGGTATGCATCCTTATGTGTAATGAGATTCACTTGTCTGTAATCTACACACATTCTCATGCTTCCGTCCTTTTTCCTGACTAGGACTAGAGGTGTTGCCCAGGGACTACAACTATCCCTTATCACCCCTGCTTCCTTCATGTCACGCAACATCTCCTTAGCTTTCTGGTAGTGTGCTGGAGGTATAGGCCTGTACCGCTCTTTAATGGGAGGATGGTTGCCTGTAGGGATATGGTGTCGCACTCCCTTAATTGTCCCAAAGTCAAGTGGGTGTTTGCTAAATACCTGCGTGTACTCCTGTACCACTCGAAGTACTCCCTGTTTCTGGTGGGCTGGAGTGGTGTCTGTCCCAACATGGAGCTGTTGACATCAATCCTCCACCTGAGTTGTTGGGTCATTATCCTCCGCTGGTTGGCGAGAGGCTAAGGACTCCGTTGTGAGGATGGAGTTGTTATCTACTGTATGTAATTTAGCAACTGTGGCATATCGTGGTAAATTCACTTCATCTTCTCCTCAGTTGAGAAGACGTACTGGTACCCTCCCATTTCGTACTTCCACTACCCCTCTAGCAGTCAAGAGTGTAGGTCTGTGCTCCGAACAATGAGGCTCTACTACTGCTTGGTAGTTCTGTCCTCTTAGACCTATTGCTGCTCTACACCATATAAGCATTTCACTCATTGAGGGTATCACAATGGGATTCGGGTCTGTTACCAGTACATTACCAATTTCACCATCTGTCAGCTTCGCTTGCTGCTGGCACATCAGGGCCCGGATCTCCCTCTGGATCACTCCCTTTTGCTTTGGCTTGGCAACTTCAGCGAGCTGTTGGAGCAAAAACACAACTTCTCCCAGACAGTTACTGATAATGTTTGTACCTAAAACCACATTTAAGCCATTTTCCTCATTTACAGTTTTTACTACTAAGAGTCCCTGGTCCTTCAGCTCCACTCTGCCCACCTTTACGTCCACGTTTTTGGCTCCGAGTATATCAACAGGGAGACCATTAGAGGCGTACACAGCAAAGTCAGGGCTTGGGGGCTGGAGACTGTCCATGGACCAAAACTTATTGTACAGGACATCAGGTATGATGGTCACCTGAGATCCAGTGTCCAGCAGGGCAGGGATTGCAATCCCGTCCAGGATGATGGACAGGTATGGTCTTCCTCCCACAAACCTGCGGTTCCAGTCTGAGGGGCCTGAAGAGTCTAGTCCTGGGTGTTGGCCCTCGGACCCAGGATCTGCTCGTTTAAAGGACACTGTCGGGCTAGATGACCTTCTCTGTTGCAACGGTAGCAGATGATCTCTCGGCGAGGATGGTGCTGATCAGGGGTCGCTCCTGGGGGTGGCGTTGTCCTCCTTCAGTGGGGCGACGTCCTCCTTCTCCTCCGGTTCATCCAAGGAACATCCTCTGGGCAGTCAGCTAGCAGGATCTTTCCTCCTTCCGCAGTTGCAGGGCACTCATTACAGTGGCCAGGGTTTTGGTCAGCTGGCGCACTTCTGAGCGCAGACAGTCCAACTCAGTAGGGGGCGCCACCTGCGTTTTGGCTTCCACCACCAGCGGGGAAAACGTGGATGCTGCTGGCTTTAGAGTGGCTTCACCCGGGTGACACTGGGCTGCTACCTTGGGCTTCTCCAGGGTTCGCAGTCCTTTTATAGCCATATCTTTTAGGGCATCAAAGGTAGCGTCAGGATGATCTAAGGACCACCAGTGCACAGTTCTGCTTTCAGCTTGGGACCTCAGTCCCGGTACAAATTGTTCCTTCAACATTTTATTTTCATTGATGGCACTTATAGGGTTGACCTGTTTGAGAGCTCGCAGGGCCCCCTGTAGTCGGCAGGTGTAGTCCCTAATACTTTCATCTGGTTTCTGGGAGCATTGGTAAAACCTCATCCGGAGATCAGTTTCAGTGCGGTCCTCAAAAATAGTCTGTAGCTTTAAAAAAATTGAAAGCACTGATTCCTGGTCTGCAGCTGTCCAAGTCTCTACTTCCCTTTCTGCAGCACCAGTCAGTTGTCCCACTACCACTGCAGCTCTTTGTTTCTCTGTCATAGGGTACATGTCCATTATGCTGCATATTTTGCGCTTAAACCCTGACAGAGTGTCTGGCTTTCCGCTATACTGAGGGAGCCACTTTGCTCCAGGCAGGTATGGCAGCGTCAGCGGTACTATTGGGGCCACAGGACCTAGTGAGGGGCCAGCGTTTCCATCCTGCGCGGCAGCACCGGCGGGTAAGTCATCGGAGCGGTCGCCCTGGGCCGCGCTGTCAGCTTGCGGCTGCAACATGTCTGCGCCCCCCTAGTTAAGCGTGGCCTACCTTCTCTGAAGGCTGCTGCTCTGCAGGGCACAGCGATGTAGAAGGACCTGCGTCGCCGGCGCTCTGACGTCAGAGCGTTCACTGAAGCTCTCCACAGGACCTGCCGCAGCGTCAGCGTTGGGGCGTGTTCGAGACTCAGCGCGCTTTCTGCAGGTACGCCCCTTCTCTTCGCGCAGTAGCGCTGCAATTTGGCTGGCAATGGCGGACAATTGGCGCCAAAAATCACTACAACAGCAACACAGTCTCTTTGCACAAAAACAGTCCACTTCAGGCACACAGGACTCACATATAGCGAGCTTCATATCCTGTTCGTGACGCCAAAAGATAAGTCGCCAGTAGCCAGGGCTTGTGGGATACTCGGCACTGAGCCCGTTCACTTCAATGGGGAATGTCACGGGTAGCACAGCTCAGTTCGTTGCCCTGGGCGCTCACTGAAAAGGGGGATATTTACAGGGTATTATAGGTTTGTAGAAATGTTCGTGACGCCACCTGTGGTTCCTGGTCAGGGTGACCAGCGCTGCAGGGTAGATCCTCTGAAGGGTTGTTACTGGGCAGCAAGGTGTTAAGTCTCCCACATGCAAGACTGATCCATCAGGGTATATGGCGGTGTAGGGGTGCAGGGCAATAAGGCAGACACACACAAGAAAGTCTCTTTCTGTACCTTTACTGATGGTAGATGCAGACACGTCCCGGGAAGCTGTCAGGGTGGAGGATTCACATCCAGTAATCCCACTGAGTAGGTGTAGGGCCTCCGTTCTCCTTTTTGTGTGTGAGTTTCTGACTTGCATAGAACAAAGTCTAACTCTGTCTTCTGAGCTACGCCCGGCTGACTTTGTGGTGGAGCCTTCTCTTGACAGAACTAAGTCTCTGTATGCAGCGTCCTGCTAGACTACGTCTTCCTGACCCCAGTTACGTATCAGCTCTGATGGGCCCTTGTGACTTGAAGCCCCACAGGGTCTCCGGTTTCTCCTACTAGTCGTGAAGTAGCTAGCAAGCTCGGACCCGGTGTCCGGTAGTGCAGAGCAGAGGTAAGCGATCAATGCTGTTTCAATCTCTGACGCTCTCTCAACTCTTCCACTTGCCTTTCGTCCTACTCTGACTGCTCTCTCAGACGTTCTGACATGTTCTGAGGTAACTACACTTCTCTCATCTGAGGAGATCTGCACACGTCTCACATGTCTTATATGTTGCAGAAGAGCTCCCTCTGGTGGATCTGGGAACTAGTGCAAGTGTTTTGTGCAAATGGGTCTTAGTGGGTTTACCTTAATGCATCCTCCAGGGTAACATGTGGCTCCAGATCACAGCTGGGCTACACACATGAGCATCCCACTTATGCGTCTGCTAATGCAAACTTTGACGCACATTAAGGATCAGGCGTCTGCAGCGGAGGAGGAAGAAGAGGAAGAAGGAAGCCTTGATGACAGTCAGCCATTGTCTGCTCAGGGAACTGTCCTGGACGAGGTGGAGGAAGAAGAGGAAGAGGAGGAGGAGAATGAGGGGATGATTATTTTGGGGAGGAGGATGCTTCTGAGGGGGCAAGAGAAAATGTTGGCTTGCCAAGTTCAGGTCCAGGGTTTGTGCGTGACTGGAGGGATGTGGATTTGGCAGAAAGTGCTCCTCCACCCACCACTGGCAGTGCATCACTGACACCTGGAACATTAGCCCACATGTGTGATTATGCCTATCGGATCCCAAAAAGGGACCCCCGATTTGCCAAAATTCTGAAGGATGACGATTACTGGTTGGCCAGCATCCTCGATCCACGCTATAAAGGCAAATTACAGAACATCATGCCACAAGAGAACCTAGAGCTAATATTGGCGAACAAACAA
>JARQOD010011432.1:0-23419 GCA_033576555.1 Oophaga sylvatica
GATGAGGTTATTTCGGATCGAGGGGTGCAATTCACTTCTAGGTTTTGGCAAAATTTCTGTGCAGCATTGGACATTAAAGTAAACCTTTCTTCTGCTTTTCATCCCCAGACTAATGGACAGACCGAACGAACCAATCAAACCCTGGAGCAGTATCTCCGCTGCTTTATCTGCCACCTACAGGATGATTGGGTGGATCTACTTCCATTAGCTGAGTTCTCGTATAACAACTCTCAGAGTGCCTCCACTAAACAGTCTCCTTTTTACTCTAATCTAGGTTATCATCCTAACATTCTACCACGATTTCCCATAGAAACGCCTTTACCAGCAGTGGCTGAAAGAATCACGTCTTTACAGAAGAATATGGATCTTCTAAAGAAAATCTGGAATCGGCTCAAGAAAGGTACAAGAAAGCAGCAGATAAATTTCGTAAACCTGCACCAGCTTTCAAGGTAGGAGACTTGGTCTGGCTGTCAACCAGAAATCTTAAGTTAAGGATTCCATCGTCTAAGTTGGGACATAAGTACATTGGACCCTATAAAATCAGTAAAATTATAAGTGCCGTTGCTTGTCGTCTTCAACTGCCCAGAACTATGAGAATCCACCCTGTCTTTCATGTATCCCTACTAAAGGCTGCGACACCCAATACGTTTCCTGGACGTTCCTCTCCTTGCCCTGACCCAGTGCTAGTCGATGGTCAGGAAGAATTTGTGGTGGAAAGGATTTTAGATTCCAGGTTGTATAGAAATCAGTTACAATATCTGATTAAATGGCAGGGCTACCCAGTGGAGGACAACTCATGGGAACCGGTCAATAACGTTAATGCTCCTCGCTTGCTCCGTCAGTTTCATCAGAGGTACCCACACAAGCCTGGTCTGAGGTCATCCGGAGGTTGTCCTTAAGGGGGGAGTAATGTAAGGTTCTATGTATATATTCCTGAAACTCAGTTTGTTCGTCAGCCATTTTACTTTCTGTCTTGCTGCAGCTATCTTGCCCTCAGTCAAAATGGAGTTTCCAGCTTGCATGTTCCCGCCCTGATTCTCTCCTTTGCTTCTTAAGCAGCCACAGCTGAGCAATCAGTGCTTCAGAATCTAGCCTGCAGTGAACCTGTGACTTGACTCCTGTAAGCCTTGGACCTTGTACTCCAGCTATTCCTACTGAGGAACTCTGAAGCACTTGTGGACTCTGAACCCTGCTCTTTGAAAGACCCACGTTTGCATGGACTTACGGTAACAGAGAAGAAGATCCTGAATCTGTATTGGAGAGTGATTGCTGAGCTTGGATTACTCTGGCCTGCTGTGTCTCCTGTTTCTGTGTCTGCAAACTGTGTGACTATTACTGCCAACTTGTATGAAGTAATACAGGACTTTTCTATATCAAACCTGTGACTCCTGTGTTTTCATCGCACCCAAGCACAAGACGCTATATGAACTGTACTACATACATTACACAGCGTGTCATAGTATGAACAAGGCCCTATGGAAAGATATGGAGGTGCTCAGAGAGGCCCAATAGAAGCATCAGCAGGAGCTTCTCCGGAGGGAGGATGAGTGTCGCGGCTTGGCAGAAGAACGAGATAGAGTTCTCAGAGAGCTCAAGATAAAGGAGGAGACTAGTGCTCAGCTCCAGAAATCCAAGGGAGAAGAAATCCAGCAGAAGTGCCATGCAGATGGATACACAAGGGAGAGCGATGTCTTGGAAAACTGTACTAACGCTCAGGACGAGGATGTCCAACAGTCTGTCCAAGAATGTGACGGTTCGGTTTTCAAGTGTGTAATAGAGATACCCGAAGACATGCAAGAAGTGTGTGCCATTGAGGAGGTGCATGAGGCCTTTAGAAAGGCAGTAGAAGCATGCAGTGTGAACTGGGTGCCAGAATTGAAATAGTTGGTCATACTGTCGACTAGGGAAGTCATGATGAAGCGGGTGGCTATCCTGAGGGACATGCACCTACATTGTCTCCGCACGAAACAGGTGATCCTGTTGAGAAATAAAGAAGCCGCTCGACGTCTGGAGCAAGCAAGAAAGACTCAAAATCAGCTTGGCTTGATGGAAGACATCATTCAAGTGCCCAGAGGTCTGGTGAAGAAGGTCATCGGAAGACTCGGTAAAGTGATGCAGGAGATGGTGAATAAGTCCGGTGTGACGAGAGTCAGGATTCCGGCTGGTGACAAAGTCCAGGTAGTGGCTAAAGATGGGATGGTTCCGTTCCTCATTATCGGGTCCAGGGAGAGCCTTGGGAATATCCGGATGCTCCTGGAGTATCGTGTGTCGTACCTAAGAGAAGTAGAGCTGCTACGACTTGAGAGGGACCAGGTCAACAGAAATCTGCAGGAAATAGAAAGAAGATGGCCTCCACCTTCAACCCGTGGTTTTGAGAGGAGAAGAGGTAGAAGTAGTGATGCCTCAGTTAGCTCAGTGATGAGTGACCTAAGTAGGAGAACCTATAGTGGAAAAAATGAAAAGGACGCAGACCGGACAGGATGTAGGGGTGCAAGAGAATTGCGACGCCGTACTGACCGCTGGGGATGCGGGTGGTCTGACAGGGGGGCGTCAGCAACAGATATGACAGAGTCAGAGGACAGACGACTACCAAAGAGTTTAGTAGCAGGGTCCGACTTAGAGAGACGGGGTGACTGGCAGAGACGACCGAGAAGGATCTCTGGTCGGGTAACAAGTGTTCAACCCACAAGTTTGAACAGAGGGGGGAGGTATGTGATGTAATGACCCCTGATGCAGCTAGGGGGCACTGTGTATGGCCCTCGGAATATGCATGGAGGCATGTGATGGATGGACGGTATGTATCGCAGAGGTGGGTGGCCCTGTGATGGAAGCCTGGATATGTTTTGCTCAGCAGATCTATTGCTGAGAGTTGTACTATATATTGGGAGGCTTCCAGGTGACTAGGAGAGCTGGGCGGGTTCAGTCACCTACAAACCCACCCAAGGGGTATGTGTCTGAATACCCGGGATAAAACCTGTATGTAATGGTGTGTTGTGGTGAAGGACCTGTGATGAGGTCATGATCAGGTGACCTAACCATGTGATCCTGACCTCACCTGTGGGCGGGGTTATGGCTATGTAACTGAGTTGTGTTTGGCACCTGAGAGGGTGTGGGAGTCTACCAGTGTGGACAGACTTCCATGTGTCCCGGCGGGACATTACAGAGAGGACTCTGTGTCTGAAGAGTGGGGTTCCAGGACCGAGCTGAAGTACTGGAGAACTGTACTATATGTTACTATGAGGTTTATGATGTAATAAACCTGATGAACTTTTGATAAAAGTGCGTCCTGATTTACCTCTGAAGCAGCCGAGTGAGTGAAACCTTACAATATATATATATATATATTTTTTTTTTTTTTGTGAACTGTAACAGGTCAAGCCTTTTAAAAATTTTTAACCCACCATAATTATACACAAAGCACATTAAACTGTATGAAAGGTTAATTGAATCCTGAAAAAAATGTTGAATAGTAGACGAACAAACCAGAGAAGATAATCTTATGGATCTGGTTCTGTCAAATAGACCAGATGCAATTTCAGATCTACAGGTCAGGGAGCATTTGTGATGCAGTGACCATAATATGGTAAGTTTCAATATAATTCTCAATCAAACATTCAAAAGGGGAAATACAAAAACCTGGAACTTTAGGTCAGCTGATTTCAACAAATTAAGAGAAGAGCTTAATCATGTAGACTGGGACCATGTCATGGTAACTGGGGACAGCGAACATAAATGTTTAAGTAAATACTACTAGAATCCTGCAGAAAACTTATACCCTCTGCTAATAAAACATTCAGGAATAAAAGCAAACCACTATGGATCAATAAGACAGTAAAAAAAAAACCCAAAAATAAGGAAATATACTAAACACAAATAAAATAAAATAATGATAAAATTCAGTAATAAAATTATATCCCGTGTCAAAATATAACCTTACAAATTGAATGGCAGACCATTCGAATGCAGAAACCACCACCCAGGAAATGGAAAGAAAGATAGGAAAAACCTACCAAGCAGGAGATTTGTGAAAGAATATTAATAAATATAATAAAAATACACACCATAGATGTAAAAAACAAATTGTCTTTATTAATAAATCGCACAATATCAAATGACAAAAAAATACTTTTATGTGTGATAAAACAAATGTAATAAAAGGAAGCAAATCAGCCAGAAAATGGATATATATATATAACTTAAGTATTGAAGTGAAAGTATACTTGGTCATAAATACTAATATACTATTATAAAGATATCACCACAATACTAATAGGCTCAAGTAATAATAACCAGGTGGTGTCCATAAAGCAGGTAAAAAACAAATCACCATAAAAACGCACTGTGCATATACTGTGTATAGGCAAATTTACACAGTGAAAAGTGCAGAGTGTAAAAAGATATATATATATGTGTGTGCTGGGTGCAAATAAACCCAATTTACATGTGCAACCAAACACAAAAAAGAAAAAATCGTGCACTGCAAAAAACCATATATGCCTGTTGGACAACAAACCTGGGAGCCAGAAACGATGACTGAATGCCTCACTGAACGCGCCCCGACGCGCGTTTCGGAATATAACTCCTTCGCCAGGGGCATAGTGCCGATATGCAATACGAGGCTATTTATAGAAAAAACATCCAGCTGATGATACTGTCGGCGCATGCGCGGACTGCGTGAACCGGAAGTCGCAGTGCAACAGGCATCATGTGACGTACTGCTTCCGGGTCTGAGCTCGGAGCAGCCTCACATATAGACGCCGTCGCCATGCGAACATGCGACGTCACAGACCGCACATGCGCACTATCATGGCTGAGTGCGGATAATGTAAACAAAAAAAGACCGCTGTGATTGCGATAAATAAAAGATGGTAAGTGGGACCAGAAAGTGATAAAAAGAGTAAATGCTGATGAATAAGACCAGGAAATAGTAAATAAATACCAACTGCTGATGTGTCATTAGAAAAAAATAATAATAAAAAATAAATATGAACATAATCATGCTTAAAAAACAAAATCAAGTGGGTATGACTGTGTAAAGATGAAGTATTAATCCGGCTGCCAAAAAGAGACCGGAACACAGCCAAAATCAATAGTAAAAAATATAAATAATCACAATACAATGAATAATGACTATTAATGAACTACCATACATATTAAGGAAATAAATCAGTGAAATATAAATACCACAATAATAAGATATAATAAACAGCATATTATCTAACAATCAAAATATAAATATACATATGTGACCACATCCAATATCATATTATTACAAAACGACAATAATAAGAATTGATATAATAAGACGATAAATCAAGATCCAAATTAGACGTCTTCAATTTAGACGTCTTCAACCGCACTTTTGATGTAAACTGAAGATGCATAGATCAAGCCACGTATATTACTGAAAAATAAAATACAAAATTAAAAACACATAAAATCATAAAAAAGGAACAAAAGAAAGACTCTCATTTAACCCTAATGGGGACACAGTCTGTAATGTCCATATCCATTTAGCTTCCATTTGGGCAAGCCGTTTGCTTACATTGCCCCCTCGTATACCAAGATTAAGTAGATCAATGCCTGAGACTTTTAACAAAGATGGATCACAATTATGGTGTACCTTAAAATGTCTCGGCAGGGTTTTGAGGGAAGCTATGTCATTGATATCCTTGGCTGCTGAAATACCAAGCACATGTTCCCGCACCCTCACCTTAAGCTGTCGAGTTGTCAAACCGATATAAATGAGAGACCAGGGACACGTGGCATAGTACACAACAGCCGATGATGTACATGTGATATGATGTTTAATACAAAATGAGCGGGATTTATCAGAATTCATGAAATTACCAGTTTTCACAATATTTGGGCAGGCAACACACGAACCACATGGTTTGCACCCATGTGGAAGAGCAATGGAGGAAAGGAAATTATTCCTAGGGATCCCTGTATATAAACTTTTAACTAGATGATCCCTTAGATTAGGTGATCTTCTAAAAGCCATAGAAGGTCTCTCACCCACATACCTGGATATTATTGGGTCAGACTTCAAAATTTGCCAATGTTTGGCAAGAAGAGATCTCAAATTGTCACTCTGACCTGTGAATTGGGTAATGAACCGGACAACATTATCTCGACGTTTCTCGACCACATTACCATACAGGGCATCATGGCGAGTGGTGTGCCTGGCTCTATTATAGGCTCTCTTGATAGACCTTCGGCTGTAACCCCGTTCCAAAAATCTATTACTCATAATGTCAGATTGTATATTGAAGTCATCCTCAGTAGAACAAATACGTCTTAAACGTAAAAATTGTCCAAATGGAATTGATCTAATCAGGGCCCATGGATGTGAGGAGGATGCATGGACAACAGAATTAACAGCTGTCTTCTTTCTAAATAGATTCGTTTGGAGACAATTATTCGGATCCCTCGTGACACGTACATCCAAAAAAATCAATAATATTGTTATGGTGGCAAAAGGTCAGCCGTACATTGATTGAATTAGAAATTAAAATATTACCAAACTCAGATAGTGCTTCAACAGAATCCTGCCAAATAATAAAAACGTCATCTATGTACCGTGTCCAAAAAAGGACACGTTCCATAGTGCACAGATTTTCAGAATGGAAGAGGTCCCTCTCCCAAAATCCAAGGAACAGGTTGGCATACGATGGTGCAAAAGAAGCCCCCATCGCTGTTCCTTGGACTTGAAGGAAGAAGGACCCCTTAAAAATAAAAAAAATTGTGTGATAAAGTAAAATCAAGTAAATTGGTAAAAAATACAATAAAAGCACGAGAAAACGACGAATGTTGTAAAAAATATGTAACGGCTGCCAAACCATCCGTATGCCGTATACTAGTATAGAGAGATTCCACGTCGCACGTCACTAGTACAGAATTTGGATCTATATGCAGACCATCCACTTTTTTAAAAAAATAATTAGTGTCTTTAGTATAGGGGGTAAAGCTGTAACAAAAGGTTGCAAAATGGAATCTATATACTTATTAACTTTTTCCAGATAATTGTCTCTACCCGAAACTATGGGTCTACCCGGAGGGACCTCCTGGTTTTTGTGTATTTTTGGCAGCAAGTAAAGGGTGGGAATGGTGGGTTCATTGATCTGCAAAGCTAGAAACAGTTCATTAGAAATAATGCCTTCATCCCTAGCATCCTGCAAAAGGGTTTTAAGTTGGGTCTGAAACTTAGATAAAGGGTTGAAAGTCAACCTCTTATAGCATTCAGCATTATTCAATTGATGGAAGGCCTCTGACTCATATAACTCTTTAGGCCACACCACAACATTCCCACCCTTATCCGCTGGCTTAAAAACCACGTCATTAAGGCTAACTAGCCTTTGAAGGTCCTTCCTCTCCTCACAACTCAGATTAAAATCATGTGGATATGAGGAAATACTGCTGAGTTCGCTACTCACAGTCCGTACAAATACATCCACAGCTGGACATGATGATAATGGAGGAAACTTATTGGATGACTTTTTAATCACATCAGGAACCTCACCTTCAATAAGATTATGTTCCCTGGCCAATTGCTCCAGATTAGCTAACGCCTCCTGTTCCGTCTCTGTGGGGAAAGACACACAATTTCCTTCGTTGTGAAACATACGTTTAAATAACACCCTCCTAGCAAATAGATTTAGATCTTTAACTGCAGAAAAATGATCAAAATAGGCAGTAGGGCAAAACATAAGACCTTTAGTTAGTAAATTTATTTCCACAGACGAAAAAATATGTGTGCTGAAATTAATTACCTTTAATTGATTATCAGGGGAATATTCTCTTTTATTTGGAAGGAACCGTAAATTCCTTTTCCTTTTGGGTGTATTCATGGACATCACAGAGACGGAAGAGGAGGCGATAGACACATCACTCATGGATGGATGTGAGGCCATGGAGGATGAACGTTCCTTATTAACAACTGACTGCCTTTTCCATCTGTACATTTTACCAGTAGATAGATCATTCTGATCCCTGGACAATTTGTTGGTGTGTGTCTTTTGTATATGCTTAACCAACAATTCAAGATCTTTGTCCAAAGAATCATTAAAGATTTTCAATTGTTCAGGCGACAGATTCGTTTTGGCTTTGTCAAATAGATCATCCAATTGTTTGTCCACATCAGAAATAGATTTGGTGTTTAATCCGACCAATAGACCCATCAATTTCCAAGATGTCTCATTGCACACTTTCTACCAATCAGAGATAAACACATCATCATCTATAATAAACGACGGGGTAACACGAACCCTCAAATCCCTAGGTATCAACTGTTTCTGTATATAATTTTCCAAAAATGCTTTTGTCCACCAAATAGGAGTTCTTTTAAACAATAATCTCTTAGTTGTTTTAAAAAGAGAGTCAAAATTTAGTCCATCATGCGTCATATTGATTGTGCTTGTTTTACTAAAAACATCATTCACCTGCCCCTGCCAGGAAGCTTCCCTAGTCTTGAAATCCATACCTGAAATGAAAATTCTGTGCAAAACACAGTAAGAGAAACCAAAAAATAAGGAAATATACTAAACACAAATAAAATAAAATAATGATAAAATTCAGTAATAAAATTATATCCCGTGTCAAAATATAACCTTACAAATTGAATGGCAGACCATTCGGATGCAGAAACCACCACCCAGGAAATGGAAAGAAAGATAGGAAAAACCTACCAAGCAGGAGATTTGTGAAAGAATATTAATAAATATAATAAAAATACACACCATAGATGTAAAAAAACAATTGTCTTTATTAATAAATCGCACAATATCAAATGACAAAAAAATACTTTTATGTGTGATAAAACAAATGTAATAAAAGGAAGCAAATCAGCCAGAAAATGGATATATATAACTTAAGTATTGAAGTGAAAGTATACTTGGTCATAAATACTAATATACTATTATAAAGATATCACCACAATAATAATAGGCTCAAGTAATAATAACCAGGTGGTGTCCATAAAGCAGGTAAAAAACAAATCACCATAAAAACGCACTGTGCATATACTGTGTATAGGCAAATTTACACAGTGAAAAGTGCAGAGTGTAAAAAGATATATATATGTGTGTGCTGGTGCAATAAACCCAATTTACATGTGCAACCAAACACAAAAAAGAAAAAATCGTGCACTGCAAAAAACCATATATGCCTGTTGGACAACAAACCTGGGAGCCAGAAACGATGACTGAATGCCTCACTGAACGCGCCCCGACGCGCGTTTCGGAATATAACTCCTTCGTCAGGGGGATAGTGCCGATATGCAATACGAGGCTATTTATAAAAAAAACATCCAGCTGATGATACTGTCGGCGCATGCGCGGACTGCGCGAACCGGAAGTCGCAGTGCAACAGGCGTCATGTGACGTACTGCTTCCGGGTCTGAGCTCGGAGCAGCCTCACATATAGACGCCGTCGCCATGCGAACATGCGACGTCACAGACCGCGCATGCGCACTATCATGGCTGAGTGCGGATAATGTAAACAAAAAAAGACCGCTGTGATTGCGATAAATAAAAGATGGTAAGTGGGACCAGAAAGTGATAAATAGAGTAAATGCTGATGAATAAGACCAGGGAATAGTAAATAAATACCAAGTGCTGATGTGTCATTAGAAAAAAATAATAATAAAAAATTAATATGAACATAATCATGCTTAAAAAACAAAATCAAGTGGGTATGACTGTGTAAAGATGAAGTATTAATCCGGCTGCCAAAAAGAGACCGGAACACAGCCAAAATCGATAGTAAAAAATATAAATAATCACAATACAATGAATAATGACTATTAATGAACTACCATACATATTAAGGAAATAAATCAGTGAAATATAAATACCACAATAATAAGATATAATAAACAGCATATTATCTAACAATCAAAATATAAATATACCATTTGTGACCACATCCAATATCATATTATTACAAAACGACAATAATAAGAATTGATATAATAAGACGATAAATCAAGATCTAAATTAGACGTCTTCAATTTAGACGTCTTCAACCGCACTTTTGATGTAAACTGAAGATGCATAGATCAAGCCACGTATATTACTGAAAAATAAAATACAAAATTAAAAACACATAAAATCATAAAAAAGGAACAAAAGAAAGACTCTCATTTAACCCTAATGGGGACACAGTCTGTAATGTCCATATTCATTTAGCTTCCATTTGGGCAAGCCGTTTGCTTACATTGCCCCCTCGTATACCAAGATTAAGTAGATCAATGCCTGAGACTTTTAACAAAGAAGGATCACAATTATGGTGTACCTTAAAATGTCTCGGCAGGGTTTTGAGGGAAGCTATGTCATTGATATCCTTGGCTGCTGAAATACCAAGCACATGTTCCCGCACCCTCACCTTAAGCTGTCGAGTTGTCAAACCGACATAAATGAGAGAGCAGGGACACGTGGCATAGTACACAACAGCCGATGATGTACATGTGATATGATGTTTAATACAAAATGAGCGGGATTTATCAGAATTCATGAAATTACCAGTTTTCACAATATTTGGGCAGGCAACACACGAACCACATGGTTTGCACCCATGTGGAAGAGCAATGGAGGAAAGGAAATTATTCCTAGGGATCCCTGTATATAAACTTTTAACTAGATGATCCCTTAGATTAGGTGATCTTCTAAAAGCCATAGAAGGTCTCTCACCCACATACCTGGATATTATTGGGTCAGACTTCAAAATTTGCCAATGTTTGGCAAGAAGAGATCTCAAATTGTCACTCTGACCTGTGAATTGGGTAATGAACCGGACAACATTATCTCGACGTTTCTCGACCACATTACCATACAGGGCATCATGGCGAGTGGTGTGCCTGGCTCTATTATAGGCTCTCTTGATAGACCTTCGGCTGTAACCCCGTTCCAAAAATCTATTACTCATATTGTCAGATTGTATATTGAAGTCATCCTCAGTAGAACAAATACGTCTTAAACGTAAAAATTGTCCAAATGGAATTGATCTAATCAGGGCCCGTGGATGTGAGGAGGATGCATGGACAACAGAATTAACAGCTGTCTGCTTTCTAAATAGATTCGTTTGCAGACAATTATTCGGATCCCTCGACACGTACATCCAAAAAATCAATAATATTGTTATGGTGGCAAAAGGTCAGCCGTACATTGATTGAATTAGAAATTAAAATATTACCAAACTCAGATAGTGCTTCAACAGAATCCTGCCAAATAAAAAAAAAGTCATCTATGTACCGTGTCCAAAAAAGGACACGTTCCATAGTGCACAGATTTTCAGAATGGAAGAGGTCCCTCTCCCTCTCATCATGTCCAGCTGTGGATGTATTTGTACGGGCTGTGAGTAGCGAACTCAGCAGTATTTCCTCATATCCACATGATTTTAATCTGAGTTGTGAGGAGAGGAAGGGCCTTCAAAGGCTAGTTAGCCTTAATGACGTGGTTTTTAAGCCAGCGGATAAGGGTGGGAATGTTGTGGTGTGGCCTAAAGAGTTTATGAGTCAGAGGCCTTCCATCAATTGAATAATGCTGAATGCTATAAGAGGTTGACTTTCAACCCTTTATCTAAGTTTCAGACCCAACTTAAAACCCTTTTGCAGGATGCTAGGGATGAAGGCATTATTTCTAATGAACTGTTTCTAGCTTTGCAGATCAATGAACCCACCATTCCCACCCTTTACTTGCTGCCAAAAATACACAAAAACCAGGAGGTCCCTCCGGGTAGACCCATAGTTTCGGGTAGAGACAATTATCTGGAAAAAGTTAATAAGTATATAGATTCCATTTTGCAACCTTTTGTTACAGCTTTACCCTCCTATACTAAAGACACTAATTATTTTTTTAAAAAAGTGGATGGTCTGCATATAGATCCAAATTCTGTACTAGTGACGTGCGACGTGAATCTCTCTATACTAGTATACGGCATACGGATGGTTTGGCAGCCGTTACATATTTTTTACAACATTCGTCGTTTTCTCGTGCTTTTATTGTATTTTTTACCAATTTACTTGATTTTACTTTATCACACAATTTTTTTATTTTTAAGGGGTCCTTCTTCCTTCAAGTCCAAGGAACAGCGATGGGGCTTCTTTTGCACCATCGTATGCCAACCTGTTCATTGGATTTTGGGAGAGGGACCTCTTCCATTCTGAAAATCTGTGCACTATGGAACGTGTCCTTTTTTGGACACGGTACATAGAGGACGTTTTTTTTATTTGGCAGGATTCTGTTGAAGCACTATCTGAGTTTGGTAATATTTTAAATTCTAATTCAATCAATGTACGGCTGACCTTTTGCCACCATAACAATATTATTGATTTTTTGGATGTAGTGTCACGAGGGATCCGAATAATTGTCTCCAAACGAATCTATTTAGAAAGCAGACAGCTGTTAATTCTGTTGTCCATGCATCCTCCTCACATTCACGGGCCCTGATTTGATCAATTACCATTTGGACAATTTTTACGTTTAAGACGTATTTGTTCTACTGAGGATGACTTCAATATACAATCTGACATTATGAGTAATAGATTTTTGGAACGGGGTTACAGCCGAAGGTCTATCAAGAGAGCCTATAATAGAGCCAGGCACACCACTCGCCATGATGCCCTGTATGGTAATGTGGTCAAGAAACGTCGAGATAATGTTGTCCGGTTCATTACCCAATTCACAGGTCAGAGTGACAATTTGAGATCTCTTCTTGCCAAACATTGGCAAATTTTGAAGTCTGACCCAATAATATCCAGGTATGTGGGTGAGAGACCTTCTATGGCTTTTAGAAGATCACCTAATCTAAGCGATCATCTAGTTAAAAGTTTATATACAGGGATCCCTAGGAATAATTTCCTTTCCTCCATTGCTCTTCCACATGTGTGCAAACCATGTGGTTCGTGTGTTGCCTGCCCAAATATTGTGAAAACTGGTAATTTCATGAATTCTGATAAATCCCGCTCATTTTGTATTAAACATCATATCACATGTACATCATCGGCTGTTGTGTACTATGCCACGTGTCCCTGCTCTCTCATTTATGTCGGTTTGACAACTCGACAGCTTAAGGTGAGGGTGCGGGAACATGTGCTTGGTATTTCAGCAGCCAAGGATATCAATGACATAGCTTCCCTCAAAACCCTGCCGAGACATTTTAAGGTACACCATAATTGTGATCCATCTTTGTTAAAAGTCTCAGGCATTGATCTACTTAATCTTGGTATACGAGGGGGCAATGTAAGCAAACGGCTTGCCCAAATGGAAGCTAAATGGATATGGACATTACAGACTGTGTCCCCATTAGGGTTAAATGAGAGTCTTTCTTTTGTTCCTTTTTTATGATTTTATGTGTTTTTAATTTTGTATTTATTTTTCAGTAATATACGTGGCTTGATCTATGCATCTTCAGTTTACATCAAAAGTGGGGTTGAAGACGTCTAAATTGAAGACGTCTAATTTGGATCTTGATTTATCGTCTTATTATATCAATTCTTATTATTGTCGTTTTGTAATAATATGATATTGGATGTGGTCACATATGGTATATTTATATTTTGATTGTTAGATAATATGCTGTTTATTATATCTTATTATTGTGGTATTTATATTTCACTGATTTATTTCCTTAATATGTATGATAGTTCATTAATAGTCATTATTCATTGTATTGTGATTATTTATATTTTTTACTATCGATTTTGGCTGTGTTCCGGTCTCTTTTTGGCAGCCGGATTAATACTTCATCTTTACACAGTCATACCCACTTGATTTTGTTTTTTAAGCATGATTATGTTCATATTAATTTTTTATTATTATTTTTTTCTAATGACACATCAGCACTTGGTATTTATTTACTATTTCCTGGTCTTATTCATCAGCATTTACTCTTTTTATCACTTTCTGGTCCCACTTACCATCTTTTATTTATCGCAATCACAGCGGTCTTTTTTTGTTTACATTATCCGCACTCAGCCATGATAGTGCGCATGCGCGGTCTGTGACGTCGCATGTTCGCATGGCGACGGTGTCTATATGTGAGGCTGCTCCGAGCTCAGACCCGGAAGCAGTACGTCACATGACGCCTGTTGCACTGCGACTTCCGGGTTCACGCAGTCCGCGCATGCGCCGACAGTATCATCAGCTGGATGTTTTTTCTATAAATAGCCTCGTATTGCATATCGGCACTATCCCCCTCCTTATACTCCATAACGAAGGAGTTATATTCCGAAACGCGCGTTGGGGCGCGTTCAGTGAGGCATTCAGTCATCGTTTCTGGCTCCCAGGTTTGTTGTCCAACAGGCATATATGTTTTTTTGCAGTGCACGATTTTTCTTTTTTGTGTTTGGTTGCACATGTAAATTGGGTTTATTGCACCCAGCACACACATATAATATATCTTTTTGCACTCTGCACTTTTCACTGTGTAAATTTGCCTATATACAGTATATGCACAGTGCGTTTTTATGGTGATTTGTTTTTTACCTGCTTTATGGACACCACCTGGTTATTATTACTTGAGCCTATTAGTATTGTGGTGATATCTTTATAATAGTATATTAGTATTTATGACCAAGTATACTTTCACTTCAATACTTAAGTTATATATATCCATTTTCTGGCTGATTTGCTTCCTTTTATTACATTTGTTTTATCACACATAAAAGTATTTTTTTGTCATTTGATATTGTGCGATTTATTAATAAAGACAATTTGTTTTTTACATCTATGGTGTGTATTTTTATTATATTTATTAATATTCTTTCACAAATCTCCTGCTTGGTAGGTTTTTCCTATCTTTCTTTCCATTTCCTGGGTAGTGGTTTTATCAATAAGACAGTACAAAGTTTAATAAGACAAAAACAAAGGGTATTCAAAATCTTGAAGGCTGAGAATGCAGAAATAGCATTTCAGGAGTATAAAGATCTAAATAAGAAATGTAAAAAAGAAATCAAGCTAGCAAAGTTATTTATAGAGAAACAAATCGCCAGCAACATTAAAATAAATCCCCCCAAAAATATATAACTGCATCAATGCCAAAAAGAAAAAAACAGATGGTATTGTCCCTTAAAAGAAGATAAGATAATTATAGAGGACAAAGAAAAGGCTGAGATATTAAACAGGTACTTCTCATCTGTGTTCAACAATAAACTGTATGTTCCAGGGGTCTTTCAAAAGTCAAAAATCAATAATTACCACCTGATACAGTATAACTAGTTTAACACAAAAAGAAGTATGCCTGCATTTAAGCAAATTAAACCTTTACAAATCCCCAGACCTAGATGACATTCATTTACTGATGCTGAGGAAATTGAGCTCAATAATTGACAGACCGATGTGTCTCATATTCTTAGACTCTCTTGCAACAGGGGTGGTGCCACACTATGGGGGCTGGGTGTCTGTGCCAGTGCCGACTCCCGTGAGTGGGCCCCCCGCTTGCTCAGGGCCCTGTCATTTGTGATACTTACCTCTCCCCCAGGGGCGTAACCAGGAACGGCAGGGCCCCACAGCAAACTTCACAATGGGCCCCCCCCCGCGCGTTGCCAATCCCAGTCTACCCAAGTTATGTTAAGAAAGATACCTTTATTATCCAAAATTAGAGGTTTTTGGAGTAATGATAGTGAAGTAACAGAAAAGAACCAACTCCCAGGAAGCAACTGAGGTAGTGACGCAGGTAGGCTTTCTCCAGAGTAAATGTGTGAAGAAACTTGTAATTCAGCCTGCATGTGAGGAGTGACAGCCTCAGCTCTGCTACATGTGAGGAGTGACAGCCTCAGCTCTGCTACATGTGAGGAGTGACAGCCTCAGCTTTGCTACATGTGAGGAGTGACAGCCTCAGCTCTGCTACATGTGAGGAGTGACAGCCTCAGCTCTGCTACTTGTGAGGAGTGACAGCCTCAGCTCTGCTACATGTGAGGAGTGACAGCCTCAGCTCTGCTACATGTGAGGAGTGACAGCCTCAGCTCTGCTACATGTGAGGAGGGACAGCCTCAGCTCTGCTACATGTGAGTAGGGACAGCTTCAGCTCTGCTACATGCGAGGAGTGACAGCCTCAGCTCTGCTACATGTAAGGAGTGACAGCCTCATCTCTGCAACATGTGAGGAGTGACAGCCTCAGCTCTGCTACTTGTATAGCAAAGCTGAGGCTGTCACTCCGCGCATGTAGCAGAGATGAAGCTGTCACTCACATGTAGCAGAGCTGAGGTTGCTACTTGTCACAAGTAGCAGAGCTGAGGTTGTTACTTGTCACATGTAGCAGAGCTGAGGTTGCTACTTGTCACATGTAGCAGAGCTGAGGTTGCTACTTGTCACATGTAGCAGAGCTGAGGTTGCTACTTGTCACATGTAGCAGAGCTGAGGTTGTTACTTGTCACATGAGCAGAGCTGAGTTTGTTACTTGTCACATGTAGCAGAGCTGAGGTTGTTACTTGTCACATGTAGCAGAGCTGAGGTTGCTACTTGTCACATGTAGCAGAGCTGAGGTTGCTACTTGTCACATGTAGCAGAGCTGAGGTTGCTACTTGTCACATGTAGCAGAGCTGAGGTTGTTACTTGTCACATGTAGCAGAGCTGAGGTTGTTACTTGTCACATGTAGCAGAGCTGAGGTTGTTACTTGTCACATGTAGCAGAGCTGAGGTTGTTACTTGTCACATGTAGCAGAGCTGAGGTTGCTACTTGTCACATGTAGCAGAGCTGAGGTTGCTACTTGTCACATGTAGCAGAGCTGAGGTTGTTACTTGTCACATGAGCAGAGCTGAGTTTGTTACTTGTCACATGTAGCAGAGCTGAGGTTGTTACTTGTCACATGTAGCAGAGCTGAGGTTGCTACTTGTCACATGTAGCAGAGCTGAGGTTGCTACTTGTCACATGTAGCAGAGCTGAGGTTGCTACTTGTCACATGTAGCAGAGCTGAGGTTGTTACTTGTCACATGTAGCAGAGCTGAGGTTGTTACTTGTCACATGTAGCAGAGCTGAGGTTGTTACTTGTCACATGTAGCAGAGCTGAGGTTGCTACTTGTCACATGTAGCAGAGCTGAGGTTGCTACTTGTCACATGTAGCAGAGCTGAGGTTGCTACTTGTCACATGTAGCAGAGCTGAGGTTGTTACTTGTCACATGTAGCAGAGCTGAGGTTGTTACTTGTCACATGTAGCAGAGCTGAGGTTGTTACTTGTCACATGTAGCAGAGCTGAGGTTGTTACTTGTCACATGTAGCAGAGCTGAGGTTGCTACTTGTCACATGTAGCAGAGCTGAGGTTGTTACTTGTCACTTGTAGCAGAGCTGAGGTGGTTACTTGTCACATGTAGCAGAGATCAGGGTGTCACTCGTCACTTGTAGCAACCATGAGGCTGTTACTGGGCCAGGGGAAGTCTACTGGTGACTGAGGTCCCGTGCCCAACAGGGCTCAGGGGGAGGTTAGTGGTGACTTGAGGCTTGCGTCAAACAGGGCCCAGGAGCCCGAGGCCCTGTTGGAATGCGGGCCCCTTGCTGCCTGAGCCCTGTTGGAATGCGGGCCCCTTGCTGCCTGGGCCCTGTGTTGAATGCGGGCCCCCTGCTGCCTGGGCCCTGTTGGAATGCGGGCCCCTTGCTGCCTGGGCCCTGTGTTGAATGCGGGCCCCCTGCTGCCTGGGCCCTGTTGGAATGCGGGCCCCTTGCTGCCTGGGCCCTGTGTTGAATGCGGGCCCCCTGCTGCCTGGGCCCTGTTGGAATGCGGGCCCCTTGCTACCTGGGCCCTGTGTTGAATGCAGGCCCCCTGCTGCCTGGGCCCTGTTGAATGTGGGCCCCCTGCACTGCAGCCTGGGCCCTGTTGAATGTGGGCCCCCTGCACTGCAGCCTGGGGCCTGTTGAATGTGGGCCCTGTTAGATGCTGCCTGCACCTGCCCTCCCAATCACCATTGCAGCCAAGCCTCTTCTCACTGTTGAGAGACTCACCCTGCTTGCCCGGGCCTCCACCTGCTTGTCCAGTCAGCCTGCTGCCTCATGTGGTCTGCCTGGCCATCTGCTGTCCGCCCCCACATGCACACACACACACACACAGTCACACACGCTGTGACAGACGGACCATAATGCACTGGGCCGCAGCTTAAAGGTACAGTGCTCATTTCTGTTCGCTGTCTGCATTTACAACACTGTAGTGTCTCTTTAAAACAACACAGTGTTGTTATGCATCAGCGTTCAGAGTCAGAAGCCTGAACAAAATGTCGGGAGGGGGCCCGAGCGCGGATCGGGTTGCCAGCGTGCTCGGGCCCCCCTTTTTGCTCCTAATCACCGGGCCCCATACAGTAAGGGCTAGGGCTGTAATGCCCTGATGGCAGGTGAAGCAGCTGCAGCAGGGACGGGCCCCCTTCTAGCCCGGGCCCTGTGGCAGCTGCTTCCCCTGCTTCCACGATAGTTCCGCCCCTGCTCTCCCCATTCCATCACTGTGGCGTCTTCTGACTGTGACGTTCAGGTCAGAGGACACTATGATGTCACATCTGTGCGCCCTCTGCCTGAACAGTCATAGTGCAGAGAGCTAGAAGATGGCGACGCTGAGGAGTCCGGAGCAGAGCAGCAAGGAGAGGTGAGTATTTCATATATTTTTTTTATGTTTGGAGCATTATAATATAAGGACCATCATACACTCGTAAGAGGTCCATTATACACTGAAGCATCGTATATGGGCTCATTATACACTGGAGCATCATATATGGGGCCCATTATACACTGGAGCATCATATATGGGGCCAATTATATATGGATCAGTATATGGGCCCATCATATACTGGAGCATTATATGGAGTCCATCATATAGTGTATGGAACATTATATGGGGTCCTTTATGTATTGAGCAATACATGGGGCTCATTACTCTTTATGGAGCAATGTATGGGGCCTATTATATACTGTATGTAGCAAAATATGAGGCCCTGTTATGATTTGGCAACTGAGGAGGACCGGAGCAAAACAGCAAGGCAGCCGAACACCAGAGAGGTTGGGAACTAATGGGTTGCAGATACCTAAACTAACCGCACAACTACAAGCAGCCGTGGAGCGTACCTACGGTGATCCTAGATGCCTCGGCACAGCCGGAGAGCTAGCTTCACCTAAAGATAGAAATAGGAAAGCTAACTGCCCCGAAGTAGAGCCCCAAAGAAAAAGGCAGCCCCCAAACATATAATGGCGGTTAGACAAGATGAAGCACAAATGCAGACAGAAAATAGAGTGAGCAAACGCAGGGGCCAAACACTGACTAAATAGGACAGGAAAGAACAGAATACTATCTGCAAACCAACAAAACCCTAGCAAAACTTCCAACACTTTTGATTACAAAAATGTTGAGATTACACGATCTCGCCACCCACTAAATCAGATCTCAGAGTGAACAAGGCTAACCCGCAGCCACTCAAAAATCAGGAAAGAGCAATTGAACAAATAACAGTGGCTACAGAAAACAGAGAGAAGCACAGGCCCCAGGAGGGGACCCGGCTAACCTCCACAAAGGTGCAGACAAAAATGAAAATAGCAAACACAATAGAAATAAGCAGAAAATATCTTATCTGAAAGTAGCAGACGCAGGCAAGACACCAGCAGACTTCCAAATGAATCAGGAAACAACAATTGATCACCGGCGAGGATCATGGGAAGGCAGCTTCCTTATATCAGTCCAGTCAGTGACTCCTGATTGCCAGGTATCGCTGCCAGCTGAGGAGACCCAGTCATTCGATACAGCTTCAGTACCGACAGCAACCACCAGAGGGAGCCTCCGCTCAGAAATTGTATCCAATACGTTCACAACAGTATCCCCCCTTGAGGAGGGGTCACCGAACCCTCACCTGCGCCACCAGGCCGATCAGGATGAGCTCGGTGATAGGCACAAACCAGTCTCTCCACATGAATGTCAGAAGCAAACACCCAAGAATTGTCCTCCTGACCATAACCTTTCCACTTAACCAAATACTGGAGTCTCCATCTAGCGAAACGAGAATCCAATATCTTCTCCACTTCATACTCCAGATTGCCCTCAACCAGAGCAGGCTCAGGAGGCACAGCCATAGGAACCACTGGCTCGACAAACCTTTTCAATAAAGATTTGTGGAAAACGTTATGAACCTTAAACGTCCCTGGAAGAGCCAAGCGAAAAGAAACTGGATTAAGGACTTTCAAGATCCTACAAGGTTCAATGAACCTTGGCTTAAACTTTGGAGATGCAACGTTCATAGGGATATTCTTTGAAGACAACCAAACCAAGTCACCCACTTTAAGCAGAGGACCATCAGTCCTATGCCGGTTGGCAAACCGTTGGGCCTTCTCCTGAGAGAGAGACAACTTATCCACTACTTGATCCCAAATCTGCTGCATTCTCTCTACCACAGAGTCAACACCCGGACAGACAGAAGCCTCCATCTGCCCCGAAAAAAATCTAGGATGAAACCCGGAATTGCAGAAGAAAGGGGACATCAAAGTGGCAGTACTGGCCCTATTATTAAGAGCAAATTCAGCCAGGGGCAAAAAAGAGACCCAGTCATCCTGATCCGCAGACATAAAACATCTCAAATAAGTCTCCAAGGTCTGGTTTATTCTCTTCGTCTGCCCATTGGTCTGAGGATGAAACGCAGAGGAGAAAGACAGCTGGACTCCCAGTTTAGAACAAAATGTCCTCCAAAATCTGGAAACAAACTGGACTCCCCTGTCAGACACAATGTTCTCTGGAATGCCATGCAAACGAACCACATGCTGAAAAAACAAGGGTACCAACTCGGAAGAGGATGGCAACTTAGGCAGTGGCACAAGATTGATCATTTTGGAGAATCTATCACAGATCACCCAAATGACAGTCATTCTCTGAGAGACCGGGAGGTCGGAGATAAAATCCATAGAGATATGGGTCCATGGTCTCCTTGGCACCGGCAGTGGCATTAACAATCCACTAGAGCGAGAACAGGGCTTGGAATGAGAACAAGTCCCGCAGGACTGCACAAAATTCCTTGTATAGAAAAACTGGGCACACTCGTAGTGGTGTATTCAAGTGAAATTTTAATGCATGCTGTGGTCACTTAACTAAAGCAAACGTTTCGGTCCGAAGACCTTCATCGGTGCGCTACAATAACAACAAAAATATATGAAGAAATGATGAATGGACCACATATGAACAATCATAAATAAAGTATATACACTTCTGAATGAGGCAACAAACAGTATAGAGTTCAAATGACTGATAATATCCAACCAACAATATGCTTAATTCAAGGGACCCAAAGTAATGAATGGTGAAACAGACTTAGAAGAATGACATACCTAGTTACAGTGTTGCTAATAGATAAAGCATGTCTTGCATATATAACTGCATGGATTCTGAAAAGTGAGAATATTATTTATATATACAGATATTTCACATGATATGAGTGAACAAGAGATAGGATAGTGATGATACACATACCGCAGGGAATGAAAATATTTCCGTTTATATCTCCAGTGATCACTATAAACAAGAGTAATATAATATCAAATGGTGAATATCCCTTTAAGAAGAGTGCTGTAGGATATAATGAATAACATACCGGTCTCACAGTGTCTCCAGATCTATTAAAGACTGCTGGCTACAAATGCTGTGGTGCAATAAATAAATTGCAGTCAGTACTATTGAGGAACTTAGCGATAGCTCCGTGGAATTGATGGCAGCGTGCACTTACCTAACCGACGTGAAAGAGTGACCTGGAACCTAGGACGCGGAATCCACCGCAAGTCGCAAGGTAAGGAAGCGTGCAGTGTGCAGCTACTATATAGACAGCGTTGTCTCGTGGTTGTGCACGGAGAACCGGAAGTTGTCATATCGGAAGTGACGTCAGCGTAAGGAAGTAGTTTCATAGTGCTATGTGGAGCTTGCGTTCCAAGCTCCTGACGTTTGCATTCCAACTACTACTGAGAGCGCAAGGAGTGTGAGACTTGCCGGAATAGAGAAATAAGGTGATGAGTGAGAGACATATCAGGGACATCTATGAATAAGTGCAGGATTAGCGATTCTGTGAAGGAAGGAGATAATAGAGTCAGTAACAATGACAATAATAATGCGGTATTAACAATATCTACTTATTGTAACATCCCTTACATTCACATATTAGAAAAATGCATGCAGGTCATAATCTCTATTAAGATCTTTAGGGTATAGAGTATTGAGCTCATGGATCCAATAGGCTTCCCTGCGTTTGAGCAGGGATATACGATCACCACCACGGCGTGGTGGTGGGACATGTTCCACAACCTGAAAACGTAATTGCGATATATTATGTCCTTTATCGATAAAATGGGATGGAATGGGGAGCATTGTCTCCCTACATCGAATAGTGGACTTATGCTTTGATATTCTGTCTTTTATACACTGTGTGGTCTCTCCAATGTAGAGAAGACCACATGGACATTTGATCAGGTAAACGACAAAATTTGAGTTACATGTAAAGTAATGTTTAATATTGTATTTTTTACCCGTGTGTGGGTGATGTATAGTGTTACCCTTCAGAATGTTATTGCATTGATTACACGAAAGGCATGGAAAAGTGCCCATTTTGGGGTTCTGTAAGAATCTCTGAGTAATACTAGGTTTAGTAGAACCAATGTCTGTATGGACTAATGTATTGCGTAAATTACGAGCCCTACGGAAGCAAGGTAAAAATGGTTGCTGAAAAGCTTCCACGGTAGGGTGGGCAGTTTGGAGAATATGCCAATATTTACGTATAGCCGTATGGATTTTGTAGGCGGCTGGGTGAAAATCATGTACAAAAGGTATGCGTCTACTAATATTCCTATCAACATTCCTTGATGTAGGTCTGGGTAGTAACGTATGTGGCGGGTAGCCTCTCGCAGTAAATTTGGATTGTAACTCTTGTATCCTAAGGTTACATTGTTCAGTATTAGATACAATTCGTGTAACACGCTGGATCTGAGATTGTGGTATTGAGCTCTTCATCTTGAGAAGGTGAAAGCTCTCAAAATGGAGAAGACTATTTCCCTTCCGTGGGTTTCAGATAAAGACTGTTGATAGTTTTCCCAAACCCGGGAATCCTTGATGATGGGGTTTTCCCAAAAAGTTAAGTCTGTGATTCCTGGGTCTAGTGAAGTCAAGGGCCCGGGCCCGGAGGGTTTTTTGCATCGTGAAAAAAGAAAGGCCCAATGATGTTTTTCCCCCTTTTCCAGATGCAAAAGATGTCATCTTAAAAAAACTTCCACACCCACGTGTGATTGGAAGAGATTTTGTGTAAAATGAGGGGAAACCTCGAAATGGGGCCCGTTTTCAAAATTTGCATAGGGGGGGCTACGTTAGACCCCCCTTGCTGTCCTTTAAACCGAAAAAAGAAGTCATCTTTTTAAATAAGAAAAAAAAATTTTTTCAAACAATCCCCAAAAAGGGGGCACAGCATAGGTCAATTTGGTTAGGTGCATCCTGACA
>JARQOD010011433.1:0-23416 GCA_033576555.1 Oophaga sylvatica
CTTTTCTATTTAGTTAGTTTGGGGCCCCACGTTTGCTCATACTATTTTCTTTCTGTGTCATATTTCTTCTTGTTTAAAACCGCCATTACTTGTTTGGGGCTTTCTATTGTCTTTGGGTTTCTGCTCCGGCCAGATAGCTTTCCTATTTCTATCTTAGGTGATTTTTTTCTCAGGTGGACGAGGCGCTAGGACCAACGTAGGAACCTCCACGCGCCTCTAGTTGTGGTGGTTAGTCAGGGTACTGCAGTCTCAAGATTCCAACGCCGGTTATTGGCCTTTTTTTTACCTGCCTCCTCACACCGAAACATAACAGGTAAGTTTCTGTTAAAGGAGGTGGGTTTTATGGGAACCAAAGAGGCGGGAGCATTCCCCCTACCCCCCCAGGGTGGGTGAGCAATGAATAAAACTCAGTCCTTTTTTTTTTCTCTGAAGTGTGGTCGGAGAAGAAAGTCTCCAACAAATTGGAAGCTGCGATTACCACAAGGACTTTAGCATGCATTTATCACCGAGACAGGTGGAACCCACTCATCAGGACTAGTCATTGTTTTTTTTTTTTATGTTTTTTTTCCCTTAAACCCAAAGGTCATTTTCTTTTCCTCGAAACCGCTGATTTTGGCGATAATAAACCACCAGAAGGAAAACCTGAAACTGTTCCTGATCTACCTCCTGGAGACCAGCAGTCGTCTTGCCACAGTTGGTTAAGGCGTGCAGATTCCAGGAACACTGACCTGCTACAAAGACCGGTGGATGTCCTGGTGAAGGCGCACCACCAAGAATCCGGCACATGGAGGACTCGTTAAGCCCTGGTCCAGGCCCAGCAAGCATGCACCACAACACCTACAGAGCCAGCAGACAACAGCAAGCCAGCGAGAGCACAGCCCAGCGAGCATGCAACAGCAGCACCAGAGACGACCAAATTGTTGCTTCACAGATCCATTGCACAAAATCCAGAAACCACGGAGGCGCAACAGCAGATAACTTTTGGCGGACGCCACCAACAGGGCGGCCACCCCAACCCAGGGCCGACTGATGATTCCACGTCGGAAGGCGGTAAGCGGCCATGCAGAAGAAACCCTGGGGATGATGTAAAGCATTTCTGACTGTTTTTGAGAGGGTGGCTGACGGAGAGACTTCCACCAGCACAGTGGGCAGGTTCGGCGCCAATTTATCGGGTGAAACCCCAAAAAGCGTATTTGACTTGGCCGCAAGATGCTAAGGATATCCCAAACAAAACAGAATCTAGCACGTCTGGGAGTAAATAAGGCAGAAGAGCCCACATTCATCATGGCATGCCAACAAACCCCCTCGTTCACAAGATTTGACCTACTGCATCTTTTCAGAAGTGGCACCACCGGACTCCTCCACTCCGGCCCAAGGGTTTTTGGGGCGGGTGGATCGACAGACCTGCATCCCTTCCCAATCTACAACCTGGTTGCCCAGGGGATCCCCAAACGCAGATGCTTTACGGCCTGGAGAGAGGTACCAGGTAGTTAGAGATCCTTGGGAAACCGGATGCAGTCCATTTCTCCCCTACTGGTCCCAAAAGGGGTGGGTTCACCAGGAAGGGGTCTGACCATTACTGGGGGCCCACTCCTAATTAAGGGCCTTTAGAACAGTGGGGAAAAAATATTTGGCTGGCAGCCACAACCCGGACATGTAGGCCCCAAGTGTCAAATATCCCCTGAGCCCATAGCGCACCTACAACGGTCTCCTATTATGCCACCACCTGTCGTGGACTGTCACCCCAAGGGACCGAGGCTGTACATACCATTAGGAATAAAGTGGCTTGGGCTTTGGCCCGAGCTGGTGACCTTGATCAAGCATCCCTTCCCCACCATTGATCCCCCAAAACCCGGGTTCGGTCATCCATAACCCAAGGACTACCCGTGGCCACGTAACATGGGGCAGACTGTGGTGCCCTCCCTGAATCGGGTGGTAAAGGACCTGAACATCCCGTTATAATGGGCCGGATTTTCCCTTATTCTGGAACTTGTGGGGAAAAACTGGACAGACATGGGGAAAATGGATCCTTGAAGAAACCCCTGATAGAGTCTCAGAAGAGGATTCCCATGTGCGTCCTTGCGGTGATGAGGGGAACGGTGACCAGGAACCGACCTCCTCTTAGATATGAAAGAAAACTTTGGGCTGCTCAAGTTCGAGACCACCTAAAAGGGGCGTTCGCCAGGTTCTGAATGTAATGGGGTTCCCAAGAGCCGGGGCCGACACCAAATTCCCCCACTTTGCAGTACAGGGGAGTTCTAACGGGGCCAAACGAGGGGCGGTGAGATATGGAACCGTTAGTGCCGGGCCATACAGACGAAGGGGGGGCAGATATGGGGCCCCTTCACATGTTCTGGGGGACACCTAGGGGCAGAAAACCAGGAGAGGATACTGAGAGTTTTTATTGGCCAGGTGTTATCGAAAATTCAAAACTTTTTGTAGGTCCGCCCCAACTGCCAATAACCGCTCCCTCCCCCACTTCCGTAGCCCCTTTATTCCACTACCTTGTAGAGGTTCCCTTTGAAGGGGGATTGCCATGGACCTCGTGGGCCCCATAGTCAAATCCTCAGGGCCACCAATATATCCTGGTCGTCATGGACTATGCGACCGGTAAATCCGAAGCGGTTCCCCCAAGGAACATGTCCATAAAAGTAAAGCCCAAGTTGGTCCATTTTTTGCTCGGACGGTCTACCAAAAGGATTCTAACAGACAAGGAACCCCCTTCATGACAAGGTGAGAAGGGCTTTGCAGAGTCCTTCAAAACTCCTCGGACCCGGTTTCTCCCACAAACGACGGCCTATGGAACCTTCAACAAACCCTTAAAGGGATGCTCAAGAAGTCGTTGGAAAGGGGGAGAGACTGGGACTACCTGCCCCATTTCTGCTTTTCTCGGTAGAGAAGTTCCCAACTCCACTGGCTTCTCTCCATTAGACTCTTATATGGGCGGCACCAAGAGTCTCCAACACGCCAAGGAAACTGGAGCGAAGTCACCCACACCGAGCATCATCGAACCGTCCCCAGTTACGGGAAAAGAATGTCAAAGGGACCCAGAAAAACCTCCTCCAGGCCAGGAACCCAGCGAGGGTCTAAAACCCGGGGTCGGGCGAGACTAAGACAGTTCCACCCGGAGACCGGTTTGGTGCTGATCCCTACCTCGAGGCAAGTTCCTCGCCAAATGGCAAGGTCCAACAGGGGTGGAGAAAATCACGAGGTTTAATAGAAAGCCCACCACCTGGCCGAAAAAGGCACATCAAATAATCGTAAACTTGCCAAGCCGTGGCGGGACCGTGAACCGTGAAACTCCTTCCTGGGAGCCCACCAAAGCAAGGAACCTTGGGAGGAGGCATATTGCAGAGACTCTATCACCGCCCAAAGCAACAGTGCGAGAATTACACACAGAATGGAGCGTTCTCAGAGTTGCCGGGGCAACCAATGGAAGAGCAGACGGCTGACAGAACCGCATGTACAAGTGAATTTGAAAGCCGTATCGGATTCCGGAACACGCCGGATGAACTCGGCTGAGGTGAAGAGGTGTTAGACCTCGGGAATTAAGAGTTCAAAAGGGGTGGCAGCCCAATCGTCCTCGTCCGAAACCCAATGGAAGTGGAGGTTTTTAATGACTACCGTTGGCTAAATGAGGTACCAAATTGACCTACCCATCCCCCCCGTCGACGAACCATCGGAGGCTTGGACCGGCGAGGTACATCACCACTCTTGACCTACGAAGGGCTACTGGCAGTCCCCATGTCCCAGATGGCAAAGAGAAACGACTTTTCTCAACACCGATGGCTGTTTAAATACAAGCGATGCCGTTCGGACAGGGGGCCCAGCCCTTTCCAGAGGGCTAGGATCGAAAACCCCAATAAAAGAAGCCGCACCTACCCTCGACGACATTGTGGTCTTTAGCCCGACTGGGCTATCACCTACCCAAACTACAGGCCGTTTTTGGAGCCTAAGGAACAGATTTACCATAAAACCGAGAAAGTGTGCCATGGAAAAGAGGAGGCCAATACCTGGCTATGTTTTGGGAAGGGCGAAAAAAAAGCCGCAAATCAAGAAAGTGGAGGCAATTCAAACCTGGCCCAAACCGCTCTCAAAGAAGCAGGTGAAAGCTTCCTGGGAATGGTGGATACACCGCGGTTTATCCCGAATTTTTCGCCACGATGGCCGCTCCACAACAGATCTTCAAAAGGCACCAAACAACCATGGTGAAATGACGAAAAACGGAGACCGCATTTCAAAAGCAAGCAACACTGTGCAAGCAGCCTGCCCTGGTCGTTTCCAAGACTTTAAAAAGAATTTGTGGTCCAGACTACGCACAAGGTTGGTCAGGGCCGTATCTCCAAGAAAAAAGGGGAAGAACACCCATTCTCTATCTAAGCCGAAAGCGTCCTCCTGTGAGAAGAACACCCAAGAAAAAAAGAGTGTTAGCCATAAAATGGGCCGTGGATACACTGAAAAATTACCAACTAGCCGAATTTTTAAATTATTATCAACCAGCCCCGTTAATGGTTGAGGGAAAAGAGGGGAAAAAATGCTAGGGTAACTAGAGTTCCAGACTTCAAGATTTTAACTTTCACTGGACTTAGCCGGGGGAATTACAGGGGGATGCAATGCCCTCTCTAGGATTCCCTGTCCGGTGCAGAAGTTGCCCCAAACCCCCCTTTGGGCAGAGGGGGGAATAATTACAGTGTCACGGGATTTATTGTAGGGAGGTAGTTCACACAGGATGCTCTCCTGTGTGAACAAAAAAACCTACTTTATTTATCTGCCAGCATGTTATATGCTGGAGGTTTTACTTTAAAGGAGGTGCGGTTTTATGGGAATGCCAAAGAGGGCGGGAGGCATTCCCCCACCCCCCTCAGGGTTGGCTGGCAATGAAAAAAAGCTCAGTCCCTGTTTTTTTTTTCTCTAAGTGTGGTCGGAGAAAAAGTCTCCAACAGTAATGGAAGCTGCAGAGCTTACCACAAGGACTTTACAGGCAGTTTAGCAACCGAGCGGGGAACCCACTCCTATGGACTGGTCATTGTTTTTTTTTTTTTTATGTTTTTTCCCGTTTAAACCCAAAGGTCAGTTTACTTTTCCTGCGAACCCAGATTTATGGCTGAAAAAACCAAACAGAAGGAAAACCTAAAACGTGTGCCTGGTCTACCTCCGGAGAGCCGAGCAGTCGTCTTGCCAATATATATATATTTGCAGGGGGGAAAAAGCTTAAATATAGTTAAGAGGGCCAAGGTGGATTGTCATTTACATTTATAATGGGTGGGTTGCACAATACTAATTAATATTAAAGGACATTCCCTGGCGTAGGGTGGGGATTTCTTATTCAAAACAAATTGGAAAAAATATTGAGCTTTTTTATTTTCAGGGGCGCAGTGACAGTACGGCAAACTCTGAATGACCGTTCCCGGCGAATCATTGCATAAGGTTGCAAATAAAAAAGGAAAAAAGGCTGCATCTGATGAACATCATGTAAGTTACGGTGTAAATATATCTTTTTAAGGGTACTGTATAAACACCAAATCCGCGTCTGTTTAAACCTTATTAAACATGTGTGCAGGATCCGTCCCATATTATATAACATCCCCTGTTGTTATATACAGCACTGTCCCTTATTAAACATTCCCTTTTATTATATAAATGCCGTCCGTATTGCATACGTTTCTCTCGTTAATATAGCGATTTCTTTTCATAAAATCCCTATTTTGCAAGCACTATACATTAGGAAAAAATTGCAAGTTCCGCTTTGTCCCATTTGGCATCGTACTGGCACCAAGCACCTTTTTTACCCTGTACCTATCACATGATCTCTCAAGGAAATCAGTGAAATGTCATCTAATAATTGGGTGCTGGGGAAGTGGAGCATTCCCAAACACTCCCTTTTTTGTCGCCCATTGAGATAACACCCCTTATCAGTTCATTATTGCGTATTTCAATTCATTTTAGCTTGATCTGTCTTTTCCTATTACACAAACTATTTTGTATTATTCCTTTACTCTGAAATCTCGCCTATTGCAGATTCAGTCTTCCCACCTGGGCAGGGCTAAAATTTTGTTTCTGGTGACCTTCACAGCTCTTTGTCTCACCTAGGGAGTTTTGGGTGGCGTCTGAGGTTTGACGGTGTCTTTATACTGTAACAAGTTAAAGGGTCCTTACTAAAGGTAATGGGGGAGGACAAGAACCCTTACAGAAGAAGTTACAGGTCGGAAGCCAGAAATCTTTCATGTTTTTTTGGTGACCAAATACTTATTTTTCCACCAAATTCAAAATAAATTTGCCAAATCAACAAGGGGGTTTTTTTTTGGATTTTTTTATCATTTTGATCCATATTGGGCCACCTATAGTCATTTCAGCCTCTCACTTTTTAACTGGAACTTCAAATTGGTGGTGACAATACTTATTTTACCCACGTAAATTGCAAAATACAAATATAAGAGTCATGACATTAAATATTATATTAATATATAAATATTAATATACCTACCGGTCAAAAGTTTAGGGTCACTTAGAAAATTCCTTATTTTTAAAGAAAAGCAGTTTTTTTCCAATGAAGCTAAAAATTAAATATTCGAAATACACTCTAACATGTTAATGTGGTAATGCTATTCTCGCAAACGCTTTTTTAAGCAAAATCTTATGGGTATAAGGGCCCATTTCCAACAACCATCCTCCATTACTTAGGTATTTTGTGTTCGCTAACTGTGTAAAGAAGGCTAATAATGTTAAAAACCCTTTAAAACCCTGTGCAAGTAGTTAACACAGCTGAAAATCTTTTGTTTATTAGAAAGCAAAACCTGACCTTCCTTTGAGCTTGTTGAAATCGGAGCATTACATTTTTGGGGTTCCATTTAAACTCTCAAAATGGCCAAAAAAAAAAACTTTCTGGAAACCGACACCATTCTTTTCTTAAAATGAAGGCTATTCCATGCAAAAATTCCAAAAACTGAAGAATTCATACAATGGTTGATACCCCTTTAGAGGAGGGCACAAACAACCTAACCAAAGAAGAAAGACAAGTGGGAGGCCCCGCGCCACAACGAGCAACAAGACAAGTACATTAGAGTCTTTAGTTTTGAAAAATTGACGCCTCACAGGTCCTCAACTGGCAGCTTCATTAAACATACACATTAAACGCCAGTGTCAAATCTACAGTGAAGAGGCGATTTTGGGATGCTGGCCTTCAGGCAGATTGCAAAACAAAAGCCATATTTAAGACTGCTTAAATGAAAGGAAAAGATTAATATGGGCAAAAGAACACAGACATTGGACAGAGGAATATTGGCTTTTGTTTTGCCAATCTGCCCTGAAGCCAGCATCCCCCAAATCGCCTCTTCACTGTAGATGTTGACACTGCGTTTAATGTGTACTGTTTAATGAAGCTGCCAGTTGAGGACCTGTAGCGTCAATTTTTCAAACTAAAGACTCTAATGTACTTGTCTTGTTGCTCAGTTGTGCACGGGGCCTCCCACTTGTCTTTCTTCTCGGTTAGAGCTTGTTTGTGCACTCCTCTAAAGGAGTACTACACACCATTGTATGAATTCTTCAGTTTCTTGGTAATTTTTCGCATGAATAGCCTTCTTTCTAAGAACAAGAATAGACTGTCGAGTTTCCAAGAAAGTTCTTTTTTTTGGCCATTTTGAGAGTTTAATGGAACCAACAAATGTAATGCTCCAGATTCTCAACAAGCTCAAAGAAGGTCAGGTTATACTTCTCTAATCAAACAAACGGTTTTCAGCTGTGTTAACAACTTGCACAAGGGTTTTAAATGGTATTTTAACCATCTATTAGCCTTCTTACACAGTTACGAACACAAATACCATAATACACTGAGTGATGGTTGTTGGAAATGGGCCTCTATACACCTATGAAGATATTGCATTACAAAAAAGACGTTTGCCGCTAGAATAGTCATTTTCCACATTAACACTGTATAGAGTGTATTTCTGAATCATTTAATTTAGCTTCATTGGAAAAAAACTGCTTTTCTTTCAAAAATAAGGAAATTTCTAAGTGACCCTAAACTTTGACCGTAGTGTGTATATATATAATATAATATATATATATATATAATATATATATAATATATAATTACATACATAGAAGAAAAGCTGGCATTTCATCTGCTTTGTACGTAAAATCACAGCAGAGCTGAAAGGATAGAAGAGATAGATTACATACTGTAAATACACATAGAATAGATAGATATACAATGTCTGTGACAAATACAATTAGTGCAGTTGTGCGCTTTTGTGCATGTATTTAATTAATAAAAATAATTTTTCTGAAAAAATTGCATGGGCTCTCACGTAATGTTCGTAACCAGCAGAAGGAAAGCTGATGTCTGGGGCCGATGTTTATAGCCTGGGAAGGAGGTAATACTCATGCAGCTTCCTAGGCTATTAATATCAGCTCACATCTGTATACTTAACCTTTACTGGCTATTAAAATGGGGACTCAAAAAAATTATGTAGATTCTCCCTATAATTAATAACCTGCTAAGGCTATGCCGACAGCTGCGGGCTAATACTGCCCCCCCCAGGATAAAAACATCAGCTCTCAGCCACTCCAGAAAATGTGCATTTCTAAGATGCACCAATTTTGGCACTTAGCCTTGCTCTTCCCACTTGCCCTGTAGCGATGGCAAGTGGGGTGATAGTTGGGGGGAGTTGATGTCACCTTGTATTGTCAGGTGACATCAAGAACTTGGTAGCTCAGCAGAGGAGGTGGAGGAGGAGAAGATGAGTAGGTTTATTGTTGCTTCCCACACAGACACTGAGTGATGTAACCACAACAAGTACTGCATCCAGTGTCCACATTGGTCGTGAGCCTGCAGTTCGGAGGGGTGGCAAGGGTTGCCTAGCCTGTGCCTTTTTTGAGACAGCAAAGGATGACTCAACTCACGTTATCTGCCAAATCTGCAAAGAAAGACTCAGTAGAGGCAAAAATTGCAATAATTTGACTACTACATGCACGAACGTGCATGAATCTCACTGGCTAAAATGCGGACTAGTGGGCTCGCCAACCACCGGCTGTTCCATCAACATCACATCTCTGCTTCTTCCTCCTCCATCACTGTGCCAAGTGTTCTAACACAGGTCTAGGGCCGCAGAAACTCCCACTTGTTTACCCCCTACAGTCGGGGTGAGAGCCCGTCAGCTGTTAGAGAAGTGGAGATGCCTGCTGTTTTTGTTTCACTGACCCAACACCTCTTAGGCCGGCGTCACACTGCCGAGTTTTGATGCGAGTTAGTCGCACGACTTTCTCGCATCAACACCCGACACGGCGCCCGCTCTCGGACCCGAGTGTGCGGCTGCATGTATTTCTATGCTGCCGCGCACTCGGGTCCGAGAGCAGCGGCCATGCCGGTGTTGATGCAAGAAAGTCGTGCGACTAACTTGCATCAAAACTCGGCAGTGTGACGCCGGCCTTACTCAGTCCACCAGAACATATCTGCCTGCACCTCACTCACAGTCCAGCAGTTTGTCCTATTCATGTCACGGGTGTGTCGTGGCGAAGATCGTCGCGATTGCACACCCTGACTTCGCACAGCTGAGTTTCTGGTGCTGGTGTTTTTCGGCACTGAGGGAGTTAATTCTTTCTCTCTCGGTGCTGGACGACCAGCCTCGCCCAGCTGCGATTGATGTTTTGTTAATTAGCTTCCTTCTTATACCTGCTGGTCTGCTGGGGAAGTTGTCGGTGAAAGCATTCATTCAGACCAGCAGAGCGGATCGTTCTGAGAAGACTTAAGCTAAGAGTGCCTGTTGTGGTTTATCCTCTCCCTCGCTTATTGTTTATCTCCTAACCTTTTGTGTTCCCTGTAGTGGAAGTTTTGTATGCATGGCAGTGTTTTCTTTACCCCTTGTCTGTCTTGTTTATCTTAGACTGTGTGTAAGCTGTGACCTGCCCATTCCCTGTGGTGGTAATCAGGGTCCTTCTCAGGACTAGATTACAGTGGTCAGGGATCTACAGAGACAGGGTTACGCTGGCGCCTGGACCTCTGTACCATTAACAGTACCTCCAGGTAGAGGGACTAGTCAGGTCCCCAGTTCAGGGTCAGCATAGACCCCGGTCCACCTCTATCCTGAGACAGCATGATACGTACACAGTATAGACCCACAATACATAGGATATTATGTCAGGTAAGACATTGCTGGCAGATACTATGTATACATGTTGATATTTTCTATTATGGGAAATATAGAATGATGTCACATTAGATATATGTTACTATCATAGAATATATCTGTTATACGTCGTGACATTTTCACCGACCACACTAAAAGATTCTCCCCAGCTACCATGGATCCAGTAGCCCAGTTAGCTCAGCAGTTGCAGAGTTTGTCCATGGAGCTGACGGACGTTAAGTCCTAGGTTTTGTACCCCCGGGAGCAAACCAGATCTGAACCTAAAGTAGCTCTCCCGGACAGGTTCACTGGTGGGCGGGATAAATTTTTTACCTTCCGGGAGGCATGTAAATTATATTTTCGGCTACGGCCTCGGTCTTCTGGAGTGAAGATCAGAGGGTGGGAATTGTCATCTCACTCTTACAAGGGGACCCTCAATCCTGGGCGTTCTCTCTTCCTCCAGACTCCCCGCTCTCCAGTCAGTAGATCGATTTTTTACAGCCCTGGGTCTGGTATATGATGACCCGGATCGGGTCTCCCTTGCTGAAATGAAGTTACGTAAGATACAGCAGGGAGATCGTCCGGCGGAGGAATTCTGTTCGGAGTTCCGTAGGTGGGCCACAGATACTCAGTGGAATGACCCAGCTCTTAGGAGCCAGTTTTGTCAAGGATTATCTGACAAATTAAAAGATGTGTTGGCTCAGTATGATTCTCCCCCGTCACTGGAGGCCGCTATGGCCCTTGCTATTCGCATTGATAGACGGCTTCGGGAGAGGTGCGAGGTAACTCCGCCCACTGTGATGACTCCACCTTCTACTATAGTCCCTTATATTGAGGTTCCCCTGGTTTGTTCTGAGGAGCCTATGCAGTTAGGAGGGACATCGTTTCGAGGGAGGGGATCGGCGGTGCGCCGCAAGACAGGAAAGTGTTACTTCTGCGGAGAAAGGACATTTTGTTGGGGGGTGTCCATCCCGTACTTTGCTGAGCAAGGAGTCACCGGAAAACTGTTGATCCCAGGTTGTGTGGTGGACGACAATCTGGGAGTATGTATTTCGTCCCCAAGTCCGTCTCAGTTTCTCGTACCAGCGGAGGTGGTGGTAGGTACGAGAACTGAAAGGATTTCTGTTCTTCTGGATAGTGGGGCCGCGGCTAATCTGTGGATGCTCGGTTTGCCCAGGTGCAAGGTATGCAACTGAGTGTATTGGCCAAACCTATCCCTATATTCTCTATTGACGCCAGGCCTCTCGGTCAAGGTAGCTTTGTGCAAGCTGTGCATAACATAGACCTTCGAGTGGGGGCAATACATAAAGAACTATTGTCTTGTTATGTGTTGGAGGGCCTTCCCACTCCTATTGTGTTGGGACTTCCTTGGTTAACTAAACATAACCCAGTTATTAATTGGCAATCCAGAGAGATAAGTCAGTGGGGTGAATTTTGCAATAGTAACTGCATGAACACGGTCATCGGTGCGGTCGTGCCTAGAACCTTACCTCCTTTTCTGGAGGACTTTGAGGATGTGTTTTCAGAGGAAGGGTGTCAAGAATTACCTCCTCATCACGCGTATGACTGTGCTATAAAATTGCTTCCTGATGCTAAGTTACCAAAATCTAGGTTATATAACCTTTCTGGTCCTGAGAGGCAAGCTGTGAAGGATTATATTTCGGAAAGTCTGGCCAAGGGGCATATTAGACCTTCATCTTCCCCAGTGGCCGCGGGTTCTTCTTTGTGAAGAAAAAAGATGGAGGCCTACGCCCTTGCCTGGATTTCCGTGAGCTTAATCGGATTACGGTCCGAGATCCGTATCCGCTCCCACTTATTCCTGATCTCTTCAATCAGATTGTGGGCGCCAAATGGTTCTCTAAGTTGGATCTCAGGGGGCGTATAATCTGATTAGGATAAAGGAGGGGATGAGTGGAAGACGGCGTTTAACACTCCGGAGGGACATTATGAGAACCTTGTCATGCCTTTCGGTCTGACTACTGCCCCGGCGGTGTTTCAACATTTTGTTAATGACATCTTTCGCCACCTAGTGGGACAGTTTGTTGTCATTTATCTAGATGACATCTTAATTTACTCGCCGGATCTTGTGTCTCATCAGGAGCATGTGAGACAGGTGTTGCAGATCTTGCGAGACAATAAACTGTACGCCAAATGGGAGAAGTGTGTATTCGCCGTACAAGAACTTCAGTTTTTAGGATTCCTGGTGTCAGCTTCCGGTTTCCGTATGGACCCTGGGAAAGTGAAGGCTGTGCTTGAATGGGATCGGCCAGAGGATCTTAAAGCACTGCAGCGTTTCCTGGGGTTTGCTAACTACTACCGGAAATTTATTCGTAATTTCTCATCCGTTGTCAAACCTCTCACTGACATGACAAAAAAAGGGACGGATTTTTCTAGGTGGTCTGACAAAGCTTGTCAAGCATTTTCCTCCTTGAAAAAATGTTTTGCTTCAGCACCCATACTCATCCAACCTGATGCATCACAACCGTTCATTGTGGAGGTAGACGCATCTGACGTAGGAGTGGGTGCGGTATTATCTCAAGGTCCGTCCCCTGGTAAATGGCATCCGTGCGCTTTCTTCTCTAAAAAATTGTCGTCCGCTGAGAGGAATTATGATGTCGGCAATAGGGAACTCTTGGCCATTAAGTTGGCTTTTGAAGAGTGGCGTCACTTTTTGGAGGGGGCAGTCCACCCGGTCACCGTCATTACTGATCACAAGAACCTGCTGTATTTAGAGTCTGCAAAATGTCTGAATTCCAGACAAGCTAGATGGTCGTTGTTTTTTACCAGGTTTAATTTTGTCGTCACATATCGTCCTGGGTCAAAAAATGTAAAGGCTGATGCCTTATCTCGTAGTTTCCCGGGGCCGGGAAGACGATGACCCGGTTCCTATTCTTCAGGAGGGAGTTGTGGTGTCGGCTGTATGCTCTGAGCTTGAGGAGGAGGTATTGGAGGCTCAGGGGGACGCCCCTGTAGGACCTCCAGGGAAACTGTTTGTTCCAGATCAGTTAAGACAAAAGGTTATCGAGGCACATCATAATTCTGCTTTGGCAGGACACCCAGGGAGTAAAGCAACTGTAGATCTCCTTTCTCGCCGGTTTTGGTGGCCTAACTTAAATAAAGAGGTGGTAACTTTTGTCGCGTCCTGTGGGGTATGTGCGCGCTCTAAGACCCCACATACCGTCCGTCTGGGGCCCTTTTACCGTTGAAAATCCCGGAGCGTCCATGGACCCATCTGTCTATGGACTTCATTACGGACCTCCCTCCGTCTTCAGGTAAAACTGTCATACTAGTTGTAGTTGACAGGTTCAGCAAAATGGCACATTTTATTGCTCTTCCTGCTCTTCCTAATGCTAAAACTCTGGCGCAGGTGTTCATTGGGGAGATTGTGAGACTTCACGGGTTGCCTTCCGATGTGGTGTCGGATCGGGGGTCTCAGTTTGTGTCCAAATTCTGGAAGGCATTTTGTTCTCGTCGGGGGATGCAGTTGTCATTTTCTTCGGCTTTTCATCCGCAGACTAATGGTCAGACAGAGCGTCTGAATCAGAGCTTAGAGACATATCTTCGGTGTTTTGTCTCAGAGAACCAAGAGGACTGGTCTTCTTTCTTGCCTCTGGCAGAGTTCGCTCTTAACAATAGGCGGAGCGAGTCCACTGGTAAGTCCCCGTTTTTTGGGGCATATTGTTTTCACCCCCAGTTTTGTACTTTCAATGGGGGGGCTCTTCTGGGTTCCTGAGGAGGAACGATTTTCGTCGTCACCTGCTTCAGTGTGGAGAGGAGTGCTTAATAATCTGAGCACTATGGGGAACCGATACAAACGTATGGCTGATAGGAGGAGAGTGTCTGGTCCGGACCTAAGTGTGAACGATCTGGTATGGTTGTCTACCAAGAATATAAAACTTAAGGTTCCCTCCTGGAAACTCGGTCCCAGATTCATCGGGCCATACAGGATCAGTTCAATAATTAATCCGGTGGCTTTCCGTCTTGACCTCCCTCCTACGTTTAAAATCCACAATGTGTTCCACAAATCGTTGCTTAAGAGGTACGTGGCACCAGTTATACCGTCACCTCTACCTCCTCCTCCTGTGGTGGTCAATGGTAATTTGGAGTTTCAGGTATCGAAGATCATTGACTCACGTCTGAATCGCCGGTCCCTTCAGTACCTTGTTCATTGGAGGGGGTATGGTCCTGAGGAGAGGATGTGGGTTTCTGCGTCGGATATTAACGCAGACCGATTGGTTCGGGCCTTCCACTCTACTCACCCAGATAGACCAGGCCCTGAGGGTCCAGAGGCCCCTCGTAGAAAGGGGGGTACTGTCACGGGTGTGTCGCGGCGAAGATCGTCGCAATTGCACACCCTGTCTTCGCACAGCTGAGTTTCTGGTGCTGGGTGTTTTTCGGCACTGAGGGAGTTAATTCTTTCTCTCTCGGTGCTGGACTGACCAGCCTCGCCCAGCTGCGATTGATGTTTTGTTAATTAGCTTCCTTCTTATACCTGCTGGTCTGCTGGGGAAGTTGTCGGTGAAAGCATTCATTCAGACCAGCAGAGCGGATCGTTTCTGAGAAGACTTAAGCTAAGAGTGCCTGTTGTGGTTTATCCTCTCCTCGCTTATTGTTTATCTCCTTAACCTTTTGTGTTCCTCTGTAGTGGAAGTTTTGTATGCATGGCAGTGTTTTCTTTACCCCTTGTCTGTCTTGTTTATCTTAGACTGTGTGTAAGCTGTGACCTGCCCATTCCCTGTGGTGGTAATCAGGGTCCTTCTCAGGACTAGATTACAGTGGTCGGGGATCTACAGGAGACAGGGTTACGCTGGCGGCCTGGACCTCTGTACCATTAACAGTACCTCCAGGTAGAGGGACTAGTCAGGTCCCCAGTTCAGGGTCAGCATAGACCCCGGTCCACCTCTATCCTGAGACAGCGTGATACGTACACAGTATAGACCCACAATACATAGGATATTATGTCAGGTAAGACATTGCTGGCAGATACTATGTATACATGTTGATATTTTCTATTATGGGAAATATAGAATGATGTCACATTAGATATATGTTACTATCATAGAATATATCTGTTATACGTCGTGACAATTCACCCTACTCACCCTTTCTCATCACAATAGCCGCCCTCAGTCCACATCATGGACTTGGACCTCGTGGAAGCACCCAACACACAAGCACCTTCTTGCTGCACTATTTTCAACATGATGCCGTATTCTTAGGATTAGAAATAGTGCCGACTACTGGTCCACGGTAAAAGAGTAATTTTGCCAGCTGCATGCTGGAGTATCGAAACACGCTTGTAGACAATCTTAAGACTGGTTATCCTCAAGATAGCAGTGAGGCACACAGTGTGACTCGCAGTTCTAGACTTCCAACCCCTTGAACATCAAGGCGTCATCACAAAAACATTAGCAGCAGTATTGTATGTGGCATAAGCAATTTCTGGGAGTCATTTCACACATTTTTTAGATCAGCTTGTGCAGTAGCAGAGCACAAGTTTGACACGTTGTGAACGACTGGAGAGAATGGTGCAGGAATATCTCGAGCTCAATATCAATGCCATCAGGGAAAATTTTAAACTTTTTTTATTTTGGTCTTCAAAAATGGAAGAGTCGCCTGAGCTTGCCTGTCACGCCTTGGAGGATTTGTCATACCCAGCAACCAGCGATCTCTCAGAACGTGTCTTCAGCGCTGCTGGTGGTGTCCTGATTAATAACCACATCCGGCTATCCCATGAAAGTGTATAGTGCCTAACTTTCATCAAAATGTACACGTTATGGATCTCCAATAACTTCTGCACCCCTGTCGCAGACTAGGCAATGGTATCGTTTTTAGTGTCATGCTTCTGTGCCTGCTGTTGCTACTACTTCTGATATTGCAATTTTTTTTTAAATGTGGAGCCTCACAGTTGGGTCTCCATCTGGTGGGTTGCCTGTAGTGGAAAGTGAGTCACAGGCCTATTATACTGGTTCTACTCTGTGGAAATTGTTGCCAATTTAGTGTTGTGTGACAATAATTTTTTGAAATGTGGAGAATTCACGTTAGGTTTTCTTCAAGTGTGTTGCCTGTAGAAGTAGGGCTTTCAGATAGGCAACACACTTTCACCTACCATACTTTCACTCAACTACCTGTGTTACTATCCTTACATTTTTCTACCAATAGTATTCTGTGAACTTATGTTTGTGCCATCTGAGTGTGATTGGGAAAAAAAAAGCTGTTGCATGAGGTAACAGGGCTCCCAGCAAAGAAGGCTTACTCCGCCTCTTAACCACCACGTCTTAATTGAAACTTCAAGTCAAAGTTCTAATTGCTGGCCCAGACCCTGATACCTCATGCATGGCCCATTGCTGACTTCTTCTGGGCCATTTTAAAATGTTCCACTCTGGGTCAATTGATCAGTCAACTACTTGTGTTACTTTCTTGACATTTTTAAATCCTTAGCTTAACCTCTTCACGACCAGAGGTATTTTCGTTTTTTGCTCCCCTTCTTCCCAGAGCTATAACTTTTTTATTTTTTGGTCAATGTGGCCATATGAGGTCTTGTTTTTTGTGGATGAGTTGTACTTTTGAATGATACCATTGATTTTAACATATCATGTACTGGAAAATGAGAAAAAAATTCCAAGTGCTGTGAAATTGCAAAAAAAAAGTGCAATTCCACAGTTATTTTTTTTACCATGTTCACTAAATGCTAAAGCTGACCTGCCATTTTGATTCTCCAGAACATTAAGAGTTCATAGACACCAAACATGTATAGGTTCTTATTTATTTAAGTGGTGAAAAAAAATCCAAACTTTGGTGTAGATGTAAGGGGTTACAAGGACTGTTGTGTCTCCCAAACACGTCCCGATTAATTATTAGTGTCATACATATTTATTGTATATATTTTTGTGACTTGTACCCATCAAATGTAGTGAGTCTAAACAGGGAGGATGCTGCGTTACCGCAAGAGGTTGTACAACCCGGAACGTACTGAAGGCCGTAGGAAGAAGTTCAGGGAAAGTGGAAAGTGAGGACTGTATGGAACCCTATGCTGATGTTGTATCTGACAAGGATGTGCTGCGACAAGGAAAAAGTAAAGTTCTTTGTTTTAAGTTGCAAATGGACTGTGTCTCTGTTTGTGCGCAATCTTGTGGAAGGAGTCTGCAGCAGCGAGAGACCTTGAAGGGACAGAGAATAGAGAGGCAAGTACGCTGATAAAGAAACATTGTGTGAATGTGTTGGGAGACCAGGGCGTGATTGAGCAGTCTGTCGGCCACAACTACGGCCCTGGCTCCCTTCACATAGATACGTTATTGCATTTTATTGCAATGTAGCGATGACCAAAAAAAGGTAATTCTGAAGTTTTGATTTTTTTTTCCCCTTGCGCCGTTTAGCGATTGGATTAATTCTTTTTTTATATTGATAGATCGGGCGATTCTGAACGCGGCAATACCAAATATGTGTATATTTGATTTTTTTATTGTTTTATTTTGAATGGGGAGAAAGGGGGGTGATTTGAACTTTTATTTTTTTTATAACTTTTTTTAAACATTTTGCATGCTTCAATAGTCTCCATAGGAGACTTGAAGCTGCAGTACTTTGATCGATCTGCTACACACAGGCGATGATCAAATCGTCTGTGTGTAGCAGAAATGCTCATTTGCTATGAGCACCGACCACCAGCTGTGACAACCATAGAGGTCTGCTGGAGACCTCTGGCTGTCATGCCAACCCATCGGTGACCCGTGATCGTGTGGGATGGGTGGAATTAATGACGCACTTCCATTAAGTGCTAGTTAAATGCCGCTGTAAGAGATTGACAGCGGCATTTAACTAGTTAACAGCTGTGGGTGGATCGTGATTCCACCCACGCCTGTTGCGGGCACATGTCAGCTGTATACAGTATATCAGCTGACATGTGCCCAGAACGGTGCAAGCTCAGCGCCGGAGCCCGCACTAAACAGGGGGAGTCCGACATTGATGTATTATTTAGCCCGATGTCGGAAAGGGGTTAAAGCTCACAGACTAGCGCCAAACATAATTACAATGTCAGAACATCAAAATGAATCTATCACCAGCAGGAAATGCCAAATGCCAGCAGGGAGACATAATATAAAGCTCCATCCAAAAGTAGATATGTTGAAAAAAGAAACATCTGCAGCCGGAAAACAGAACCCACACACTCAGAGAAAATGTGTCTCTTGTGCTCAGCAGAAAGAGAAGCCGACCACAAAACAGAAGCTCAAGGAATCAAATCCATGAGCAAGACAGTTTCAACAACATGGTGAAAGAGTATGTGTTCATAAGTCTGCACATGCTGAATGATGGGTCTGCCCCGTTTAACTTCTTGGTCTCCAAATTGGACACATGGCCTGAGCTTGCTCTTTACTAGAGATGAGCGACTTTGCCTCCAGGAGGGTCGAGTCGGGTTTCGGACCACCCGACTTTCTCAAAAGTCGAGTCGAACGAAATTGGCCGACTTGGAAAAAGTTGGAGTTCCGACTGGAACTCGAATCGAACACAATGCAAGTCAATCGGGAAGAAAAGTCGGCAGTCAGTGGAGGATAGTAAACACACCTTCAGTGCCCATTTCAATGCCAACGACCTCAATTCTTATTACTTAAGCTTGTCAACCTTAATTTACTTTATAATAATATTAACGCATTGATAACTGGGGGTTATTTGGCTAAAGTTGTGGGGGGCAGGGCGAAAGAGTATCAGTGGGCCCCTTTAACACATACCACAATTGATGATGCTCCGAAATGGCAGAGAAATATAGGTATAGTACAATGCCAAATACTTCACTTCTTACATTACGAGTGATATCTATTGTAAATTCTACAATAGCTCAAATACCGGACAGTATAGTCCTCCATACAGTATTATGGGCACCACATAGTGCACCATACAGAATAATGAGCCCCACATATTGCTCCATACAGTATAATGAGTCACATATAAAGCTCCATACAGTATATGATGGGCCCCATATATTGCTCCATACAGAATGGGCTCCATATAATGCTCCATACAGAATAGGCCCCATATGTGTGCCATATGATGCTCCATATATAAAGGGCCCTATATGATGCCCCATAAATAATGAACCCCATATGATGCTCTAGTATATGATGGGCCCCATATATGATGCTCCAGTATATGATGAGCCCCATATAATGCTCCATATATAATGGGCCCCATATGATGCTCCAGTGTATAATGGGCCCTGTATATGATGCTCCAGTGTATGATGGGCCCCATTTAAAATGCTCCAGTGTATGATGGGCCCCATATATAATGCTCCAGTGTATGATGGGCTCTATCTATGATGCTCAAGTGTATGATGGGCCCCATATAAAATTCTCCAGTGTATAATGCTCCCCATATATTGCTCCAAACATTAAAAAAAATGAAATACCTCTCCTCGCTGGGCACTGCTCTACTCTGGACTCTTCAGCGTCGTTATCTTCCAGCTCTCTGTACTGTGACTGTTTAGGCAGAGGGCGCACAGACGTGACATCATCGCGCTCTCTGACCTGAATGTCACTGTCAGGAAACACGGAAGACGTCACAGCGGTGGAGGAGGGAGAGGTAAGTATTGCAAGTGCTGGGGCCCTGAGCAAGCAGGGGTGGCACACTCGTGGGTGCCGGAACTGGCACAGGGCCCTCATAGTACGCCGGTGTCTCTGATGGCGAGTGGGCCCCCCCACCTGCTCAGGGCCCCGGCACTTGCCCGGGTGCGCCAGGTGCTGACGCTGGCCCTGGGGGGGTACAGCCCAGTTAGGGAGGTGGAAAAACTGGCATATGTTGAGGTGTAGGCTGGAGGTTCAGCAGCTGCAAATGGAGGAATTGGAGAAGTCGGAGGAAAAGGAGGACAAATCGAGCTGGCAACCTATGTGTCATCAGGGGAAGGTGGTACAAAATCCTTTGAAACCCAGGCATGGTTCATTTTAATGAAGGTGAGATCACCTACATTTTGGGTCGACAGCCAGGTCCTTCTTTCTGTCAGGATTGATCCAGCAGCACTGAAGATTCTTTCTGATAGCACACTACCAGCAGGGCAAGCGAGCTCCTGTAAGGCATATTGTGCCAATTCAGGCCAGGTGGCCAGTTTACAGGCCCAGTTGTCAAAGGGGAATGAACTGTGAGGGAGAACATCGATAGGGGAAGAGAGGTAATTTTGAACCATAGTTGACAACAGCTGTCTCCTGTCTGTTGCAATCGATTCAGTATTACCAGTCGTGTGAGCGATACTCGAGAAATCAGTCCACAACATGGTTATGAAACCCCTGTCTCCAACACCACTTCGGCTGTGTGCACCACGAACACCTCTTCCATGTTGCCTAGTACTGCTCGTGGTAGAACCTGCACCGCTGCTGTGTGCTGGGAATGCCTCTAACAGATGGTTTACCAGAGTTGCTTGTTTGTTCGCCAATATTAGCTCTAGGTTCTCCTGTGGCATATGTTCTGTAATTTGCCTTTATAGCGTGGATCGAGGATGCTGGCCAACCAGTAGTCATCATCCTTCATAATTTTGGCAATGCGGGTGTCCCTTTTTAGGATCCACAAGACATAATCACACATGTGGACCAATGTTCCAGGTGTCAATGATGCAATGCCAGTGGTGAGTGGAGGAGCACTTTCTGCCAAATCCACATCCCTCCAGTCACGCACAAACCCTGTACCTGACCTTGGCAAGCCAACATTTTCTCTTGCCCCCTGAGAAGCATCCTCCTCCCCAAAATAATCATGCCCTCATCCTCCTCCTCCTCTTCCTCTTCTTCCTCCACCTCGTCCAGGACAGTTCCCTGAGCAGACAATGGTTGACTGTCATCAAGGCTTCCCTCCTCCTCTTCATCCTCCTCCGCTGCAGACTCCTGATCCTTAATGTGCGTCAAAGTTTGCATGAGCAGACGCTTAAGAGGGATGCTCATGCTTATGATGGCGTCGTCTGCGCTTACCAGCCGTGTGCATTCCTCAAAACACTGAAGGACTTTACAGAGTTCTTTCAGCTTTGACCACTGCACACCCGACAGCTCAATGTCTGCCCTCAAACTGCCTGCCCATGTATCCTCCCACAAATGCATTACAGCCTGCATCTGTTCGCACAGCCTCTCAACCATGTGCATGGTGGAGTTCCACCTTGTTGCAATGTCTATGATCAGGCGGTGCTTGGGGAGGTGGACCGATCACTGCAGCCTCTCAATTCGACTGGAGTCTACGGGTGAGCGACGGATGTGCGAGCACAGTCTTCGCACCTTATGGAGCAGGGCTGGTAACTCCGGATAATTATTTATGAAGCACTGCACCACCAGGTTCAAGGTCTGAGCCAGGCAAGTTTTGCCAGTGCTATGGCCGCCACAAAATTACGGCCGTTATCACTGACTACCTTGCCTGGCTCAAGATGTAGACTGCCCAGCCATGACTCAGTTTCTCACTGCAAGTAGTCGGCCAGTACCTCCGCGGTGTGTCTGTTGTCGCCCAAAGACATCATCTTTAAAAGAGCCTCCTGACGCTTACCACTAGCGGTTCGATACTGTGACACCTCGTGTGCAACACTGGCAGATGCGGATGGAGTGCTCGTCTGACTGCACTCTGTCGACGAGCTTTCGCATCTGGAGGAGGAGGAGGGTCAAACGCCTACAGCCAACTGTTGCCTATACCGTGGGCTTGGCAGTACTGTCCCTCCGCTGCTGTCCCTGTGAACCCTGCATCCACCACATTAACATAGTGCGCAGTGATGGGCATGTAACGGCCCTGGCCATGCCTTCTGGCCCATGCATCTGCTGTGAGGTGCACCTTTCCACTCACTGATTGTTTGAGTGTATGGACAATGCGGTCTTTCACATGCAGGTGGAGGGCAGGGATGGCTTTTCTAGCAAAGAAGTGCCGACTGGGTAGGTCATAGCATGGGACAGCGTAGGCCATGAGCTCTCGGAATGCTGCGCTTTCAACCAAACGGAAGGGCATCATCTCCAATGAGATCAGTTTGGCAATGTAGGCATTCAAAGCCAGTGTATGCGTATGAGAGGATGAGTACTTTCTTGTCCTACTCAGAGTGTCTGCTAGGGTGAGCTGGACTTGAGAGCTGCATATGGTGGAACTAGTGGTGGACAAGGCGGACTGAGAGGGGGTTGGTGATGGTGGTGGTGATGGCCTAGATTCAGTCTTTCGTTGGAAAAACATCGTGATTCCCTGACTGCTTGGGCCTTGTGATGACACCTCAACATTTCTTGCTGGTGGTGTGCTAACTGGTGGGCTTACAGTGGGGGAAAGCAATGTAGTGTTGCTGGCTGCCTTCAGTCAGAGCAGGTGCACGTGTGCTACCTGAGGTTTTGTAGTCCGTCCACGCTTGCAAATGCATGGTGTTTACATGTCTAAGCATGCAACTGGTATTCAAATTTCGTAGATTTTTCCCTCGGCTAAAGGTCCTTCCGCACTTCTTACAGATTCGCTTTGCCTCATCAATAGGATTTTGGTAAAAAAAAGTGCCACACTGCACACTTCCTACTATGGGAAAACTTTTCAGGGCTTACACGCTGTGCTAATTTGACCATCAGGCCAAACTGTCCTGCAACTTTTTGTTTTTTTAACAAGTTTTTGGACTGCTACGGGCCTGCCAGATAACCGCAGCTGCGATGTCGATGTCGATGCCTGCTGCGGATCCTCCTCCTCATCTGAGCTATTGCCAGCGGCACCCTCTTCCCCCAATGGATGCCAATCCGGGTCAACAACTGGGTCATCCATCACTTCCTCTTCAATTTCATCTGCACCTTCTTCTGTCTCACCGTGTAAGGTGGTATAGTATGCGGGAAGGGGCACCTGAGTTTCATCAGGGTCAGATTCTGGCTCAGTAGACTGCGAGGGCAATGTAGTGCTCTGGGTAAATGTACCAGCAGAATCATATAGCAGTGGCTGTGCATCTATGCACTCCATGTCATATTCATCTTGAACTGGGGAATTCAGGATTTGACTTGATTAGTTAGACATGGTATGTGAAAAGAGCTCCAGGGAGTAATCTGAAGTGTGGCCTGCTGCATCCTTCACTTTTGGTGGGGGTGAAGGACACAAGGAAAGGTGTTGTTCCTGACCAGGAGCCTGCACTGACGACTCAGTGCTTGCAGTTTTTGGAACTTCAGAAGAGGAGGCGATAGAGCTGGAGGCTGTTTCGGCAATGTAAACCAAAACCTGTTCCTGATGCTCCTGCTTTAAAAGCGGTCTAGCTACTCCCAGAAAAGGGAGCCTTTCAGGCCTTCTGGAGCCAGACGATGACGCAGACTCAACACCTCCTGCCTTAGGTGCTATTGTGC
>JARQOD010011434.1:0-23410 GCA_033576555.1 Oophaga sylvatica
GCTGGCGTCACACTGCCGAGTTTGATGCGATTTAGTCGCACGACTTTCTCGCATCAACACCCGGCACGGCCGCCCGCTCTCGGACCCGAGTGTGCGGCTGCATGTATTTCTATGCCGCTGCGCACTCGGGTCCGAAAGCAGGCGGCCGTGCCGGGTGTTGATGCGAGAAAGTCGTGCGACTAACTCGCATCAAACTCGGCAGTGTGACGCCAGCCTAAAGAGGAGAGTAATGTAAGGACTGGGACTGCGTACCCGTTTTGTCTGTTCTTGCCCTTAGTTCTGTTGGATTCTGCCCTGACTCAAGATGGAGTTACTGGTTTCACAGGGGCCATCTTGTTTCCTGTCTGATGCTCCTTGTTTCCTGTCTGCTGCAGATATAAAGGAACTCTGCACACTATACCTTGCTTGTGTATCTTGCTCCTCACTTGCTGCCTAGCTCAAGGACTTGCAACCTGCTTGTTCTTCTATTCCTCAGGATACCCCTCTTGCTTCTGGATTTACGTACAACCAGAAAGACTCTGTTGCTCTACACCTGCTCTGCACCCACCTCCGCTACGGCCTGCCCTCCACTAGGAGCCAGCCCGGGCTCTGGACCTCTGGATCCTGCATTGCTGTACTTGTACCCACACCCTCGGTCTGTACTGCTATTATCTGCATATTCTTGAGACTGTTTACTGACTGCTTATCTGTAGAGTTGCAGCTTACATCAGTTCATCTCTCTACAATATATATATATATATATATATATATATATAACTTGAACTGTGATATACCGTGTTTGTCTTCATTCTGACCCACGTCATCGGTCTCCATAGGACATTAGCATAATCGCATTACATTGTGCTTCAGACAGAACCCTGAGACTATCACAGAGCAGGTGCATTTATACGGAGACTTGATTACACATACACACAGGTGGATTATATTTATCATCAGTAGTCATTTAGGACAACATTGGATCATTCAGAGATCCACAATGAACTTATGTAGTGAGTTTGCTGCACTGAAAGTAAAACGGGCGAATAATATTGCACGCCCCCTTTTCAGTTTTGGTATTTCCACAAAAATTTAAAATAACCAATAAATTTCGATCAACTTCACAATTGTGTCCCACTTGTGTTAGGGTTCGAGTTCCCACTGCTGCACAAGAGGAGTCTCGAACCAGTCCCACTGCGGTCCCCCATTCATCTCCGGCCGCAGTGGAGCCTGCTCAGCAGAGACGTAGGTCCCAGCGTTTTGCCCATTCCAGTACTGTGCAGTGACTTGCTGCTGCCTCTCCTGGATCTGCTATTATAGCCAATGCTGGAGCAGACGTCTTTGGGACGAAGTCCTGGTTTCCCCTTCTGAGCATGCCCAGGGTGAGATCTCTCATAGGAGATCAGGGGTCACATGCTCAGGTACTTCAGCACCTCCTATTGGTCTGCCAGGAAGGTCCTGTGACTACTGGAGTTCTGGAACAAGTTTCATTGGTCCTTGTTTCTGGCAGGTCCTGTAGCTGTTATAATAAAAGAGTGGCAATGCTGAGCCGCCATGCGCTAGTATCAACCATTATATGCTTTGTGCCAGTGTGGTCATGCGTGTGTGTGGTTAGGGCTCTGGCTGAAATAAGCCCCTAGAATACCGACTTAATCGGTGAGGAGTTTGGTATGCTAGCTGGTCAGGGTCGGTGTCCTAGATGCCCTAGATTACCGGCATAACCGTTGAGGAGTTTAATTGCTGTATTCAGAGTTCAGACGCCATAGATTGTGGGTGACTCCCGCGAGGACATTAGCGCATGATCACGTTCTATGTTCGCTTAGCACTTAACTGTGTACCTGGGTGCCTGACAGGACACAGAACATTTTCTCAGCGGCTCTGTGACGTAACAGGGTTCGCTTTCAACGCTAGACAGTAGTGTTGAGCGATACGATACCGCAAGTATCGGGTATCGGCCGATATTAGCTCTATCGGACTTTCGATACTTAGTTCCGATATTTTCGTCTTATCGGATACCGGAATCGGATTTGTCACTGTCACTGTCAGTGTCCGTCGGTCGGGTCTGTCAGGAGTCAGCGGCACTTACCTGGCAGAAGATCTCCGGCGGTCACGGGCTGGACTGCTTGATGGCCGCCATCATCTTTCCCCGGCGATCACATGCAGTTTCTCGCGATAACTGCAGTGACTGCTGGGTAATCCCGGCCATAAAGCAGTTAGTCCGATGACGTCACCGCCGGGGAAGCAGGTAATCAGCTGTGCTGCGTCGAGATGACAGGCTCTGCCTGTCATTGCGATGTAGCAGAGCTGGATCGTCGTGGGACCCTCGTTACTATGGACTGCGTCGGACAGGTGGTATTCTGTTGGTTTGTTTTTTTTCTTTTTTTACAGGAGATCGATGGCGTCGCAGGAATGAGAGTATAATAAAAGAAATGAAAACTGTGTTGTCTCTTTTATTTCAGTAAAATACTTTTTTCTTGCTGTGTCTTTTTTTTTATACATTTAAAAACTTTGGGATTAATAATGGATCGGTGTCTTATTGACACCTCTCCATTATTAACAGGGCTTATTCTCACCGTGCAATCAACGGTGACATTAACCCCTTATTACCCCGCTTGCCACCGCTACAGGTCAGTGGGAAGAGCCGGGTAAAGTGCCACAATTGGCACATCTTTTGATGCGCCAAATGTGGGGCTGCTGTAGCCTGGTATTATCAGGCTGTTGAGGGCCAAAATCCATGGGCCTTGACAGTCTTTTAACCCCTTCACCCCCAAGGGTGGTTTGCACGTTAATGACCGGGCCAATTTTTACAATTCTGACCACTGTCTCTTTATGAGGTCATAACTCTGGAACGCTTCAACGGATCTTCGCGATTCTGAGACTGTTTTCTCGTGACATATTGTACTTCACGTTAGAAGTAAAATTTCTTCGATATAACTTGCGTTTATTTTTGAAAAAAACGCAAATATGGTGAAAATTTTTAAAATTTTGCAATTTTCAAACTTTGAATTTTTATTCCCTTAAAACAGAGAAATATGTCACATAAAATAGTTAAGAAATAACATTTCCCACATGTCTACTTTACATCAGCACAATTTTGGAACCAAAATTTTTTTTTGTTAGGAAGTTATAAGGGTTAAAAGTTGACCAGCGATTTCTCATTTTTACAACAAAATTTACAAAGCCATTTTTTTAGGGACCACCTCTCATTTGAAGTCACTTTGAGGGGTCTATATGGCAGAAAATACCCAAAAGTGACACCATTCTAAAAACTGCACCCTCAAGGTACTCAAAACCACATTCAAGAAGATTATTAACCCTTCAGGTGCTTCACAGGAACTAAAGCAACGTGGAAGGAAAAAATGAATATTTTACTTTTTAGCCACAAAAATGATCTTTTACAAACTTTTTTTTTATTTTGACAAGGGTAAAAGGAGAAAATGGACAGATAAGGTTGTTATGCAATTTCTCCTGAGTACGCCAATACCCAATATGTGGGGAAAACCACTGTTTGGGCACACGGCAGAGCTCGTAAGGGAAGGAGCGCCGTTTGACTTTTTCAAACTAAAATTGGCTGGAATTGAGATTGGACGCCATGTCGTGTTTGGAGAGCCCCTGATGCGCCTAAACAGTGGAAACCCCCACAAGTGACACCATTTTGGAAACTAGACCCCCTAAGGTACTTATCTAGATCTGTTGTGAGCACTTTAAACCCCCAAGTGTTTCACAAAAGCTTATAATGCCTGGGTGTGAAAAAAAAAAAAAAAACAATTTTCCACAAAAATGATTTTTTAGTCCCAAATTTTTGAATTTTCCCAAGGAAATTGGACCCCAAAAGTTTTTGTTCAATTTGTCCTGAGTACGCTGATACCCCATATGTGGGGGGGAACTGTTTGGGTGCACGGCAGGGCTTGGAAAGGAAGTAGTAACGTTTTGGAATGCAGACGTTGATGGGGTCATGTTCCTTTGCAGTGCCCCAGATGAGCCTAAATAGTGGAAACCCCCCACAAGTGACCCCATTTTGGAAACTAGACCCCCTAAGGAACTTATCTAGATCTTTCGTGAGCACTTTGAACCCCCAAGTGCTTCACACAAGTTTATAATGCCCGGGCATGAAAATAAAAAATCCTATTTTTTTCCCACAAAAATTATCTTTTAGTCACTAATTTTTTATTTTCCCAAGGGTAACAGGAGAAATTGGACCACGTAAGTTGTTGTCCAATTTGTCCTGAGTACGCTGATACCCCATATGTGGGGGGGAACCACTGTTTGGACTCACGGCAGAGCTCGGAATGGAAGGAGCACCATTTGACTTTTTCCAACCAAAATTGGCTGGAATTGAGATTGGATGCCATGTTGCATTTGGAGAGCCCCTAATGTGCCTAAACAGTGGAAACCCCCCACAAATGACCCCATTTGGGAAACTAGACCCCCTAAGGAACTTTTCTAGATCTTTGGTGAGCAATTTGAACCCCCAAGTGCTTCACACAAGTTTATAATGTAGAGCCGTAAAATTTAAAAATCATATTTTTTCCACAAAAATTATCTTTTCACCCCAATTTTTATTTTTCCAAGGGTAACAAGACTCCAAAAGTTATTGTGCAATTTGTCCTGAGTGCGCTGATACCCCATATGTGGGGGTAAACCACTGTTTGGGTGCATGGCAGAGTTTGGAAGGGAAGGAGCGCCGTCTGACTTTTTCAACGCAGAATTGGCTGGACGCCATGTCGTGTTTGGAGAGCTCCTGATCTGCCTAAACAGTGGAAACCCCCATAAATGACACCATTTTGGAAACTAGACCCCTCAAGGAACTTATCTAGATGTGTGGTGAGAACTTTTAACCCCCAGGTGTTTCACTAAAGTTTATAACGTACAGCCGTAAAATAAAAAATCCTTTTTTTTTTTTACAAAAATGATTTTTTCGCCCCTAATATTTTATTTTCACAAGGGTAACAGAAGAAATTGGAACCCAAAAGTTGTTGTCCAATTTGTCCTGAGTACACTGATACCCAATATGTGGGAGAAAACTACTGTATGGGCGCACGTCAGGGCTCGGAAGGGAAGTAGTGACGTTTTGGATTGCAGACTTTGATGGAATGGTCCGGGGGCGTCATGTCACATTTGGAGAGCCCCTGATGCACCTATACAGTGGAAACCCCCACAAGTGACCCCATTTTGGCAAATAGACCCCACAAGGAACTTATCTAGATGTGTGGTGAGCACTTTGAACCCCAAAGTGCTTCACAGAAGTTTATAACGTACAGCCGTAAAAATAAAAAATCCTTTTTTTTTTACAAAAATGATTTTTTCGCCCCCAATATTTTATTTTCACAAGGGTAACAGGAGAAATTGGACCCCAAAAGTTGTTGTCCAATTTGTCCTGAGTACGCTGATACCCAATATGTGGGAGAAAACTACTGTATGGGCGCACGTCAGGGCTCGGAAGGGAAGTAGTGACGTTTTGGATTGCAGACTTTGATGGAATGGTCTGGGGGCGTCATGTCGCATTTGGAGAGCCCCTGATGCGCCTAAACAGTGGAAACCCCCCACAAGTGACCCCATTTTGGAAAATAGACCCCACAAGGAACTTGTCTAGATGTGTGGTGAGCACTTTGAACCCCAAAGTGCTTCACAGAAGTTTATAACGCACAGCCGTAAAAATAAAAAATCTTTTTTTTTTTGCAAAAATGATTTTTTTGCCCCAATATTTTATTTTTACAAGGTAACAGGAGAAATTGGACCCCAAAAGTTGTTGTCCAATTTGTCCTGAGTACGCTGATATCCAATATGTGGGAAAAAACTACTGTATGGGTACACGTTGGGGCTCGGAAGGGAAGTAGTGACGTTTTGGATTGCAGACGTTGATGGAATGGTCTGGGGGCGTCATGTCGCATTTGGAGAGCCCCTGATGCGCCTAAACAGTGGAAATCCCCAACAAGTGACCCCATTTTGGAAAATAGACCCCACAAGGAACTTATCTAGATGTGTGGTGAGCGCTATGAAGCCCCAAGTGCTTCACAGAAGTTTATAATGTACAGCCGTAAAAACAAAAAAATAATTTTTTTGTACAAAAAATGATATTTTCGCCCCCAGTTTTTTATTTTCCCAAGGGTAACAGAAGAAATAGGACAAATTGCACAATAACTCTTGGGTCCAGAGTACGCTGATACCCCATATGTGGGGATAAACTACTGTTTGGACGCATGGCAGAGCTGAGAAGTGAAGGAGCACCGTTTGACTTTTTCAACGCAGAATTGGCTGGAATTGAGATCAGACGCCATGTCACATTTGGAGAGCCCCTGATGTGCCTAAACAGCGGAAACCCCCCAATTCTAACTCCAACCCTAACCCCAACACACCCCTAACCCTAGTCCCAACCCTAACCACAAACCTAACCCTAACACACCCCTAATCCCAACCCTAACCCTAATCCTAACTTTAGCGCCAACCCTAACTCTAACTTTAGCCGCAACCCTAACCCTAATGGGAAAATGGAAATAAATACTTTTTTTTAATTTTATTAGTTTTCCCTTACTAAGGGGGTGATAAAGGGGGTTTGATTTACTATTTATAGCGGGTTTTTATGATTGGCAGCTGTCACGCTAAAAGACGCTTTTTATTGCAAAAATAGTTTTTGCATCATCACATTTTGAGAGCTATAATTTTTGCATATTTTGGCCCACAGAGTCATGTGAGGTCTTATTTTTTGCGGGACGAGTTGACGTTTTTATTGGTACCATTTTTGATCATGTGACGTTTTTTGATCGCTTTTTATTTCGATTTTTGGGAGGTTAGAATGAACAAAAATCAGCAATTCATGAATTTCTTTTGGGGGAGGCGTTTATACCGTTCCGCGTGTGGTAAAATTGATAAAGCAGTTTTATTCTTCGGGTCAGTACGATTATGTCGATACCTCATTTATATCATTTTTTCATGTTTTGGCGCTTTTATAGAATAAAAACAATTTTATATAAAAAATAATTATTTTTGCATCGCTTTATTCTGCGAGCTATAACTTTTTTATTTTTTCGCTGATGATGCTGTTATTATGGCTCATTTTTTGCGGGACAAGATGACGTTTTCAGCGGTACCATGTTTTTTTATATCGGTCTTTTTGATCGCGTGTTATTCCACTTTTTGTTCGGCGGTATGATGATAAAGCATTGATTTTTTGCTTCGTTTTTTTTTTTTTTTTTTTAAGGGGTTCACTAAAGGGGTTAACTAGTGGGACAATTTTATAGGGGGGGTTGTTACGGACGCGGCGATACCAAATATGTGTACTTTTATTGCTTTGTTTTTTTTATTTACAGGAAGAAGTGAATTTATTGGGGAATATTTTTTTTTTTTTTATTTATTTTGGATTTTTTTTTTAAACATGTTTGTTTTTATTTTTTTAACTTTTTTACTTCGTCCCAGGGTGGGACATCACTGTATTTTGTCAGATCGCTGGTGTGACAGTGTGCACAGCACTCTGTCACACCAGCGATCGCTCAGGCAGTGCAGCAGGCTTCTCAGTGCCTGCTCTCGGCAGGCACTGAGGTAGCCGCCTCCCTCCAGGACCCCGGCGCCATCTTGGATCCGGGTCCTGGGAGGGAGGAAGCCCTCAGAACAGCGCGATCACATCGCGCTGCTCTGAGGGTCTCAGGGGGGCGCGCAGGGAGCCCCCACCCTGCGCGATCCTCCCCTGTGCCCCCAGTACACCGCGATCATGTTTGATCGCGGTGTGCAAGGGGTTAATGTGCCGGGAGCGGTCCGTGACCGCTCCTGACACACAGTCATGGGTGTCAGCTGTGATAATCAGCTGACACCCGGCCGCGATCGGCTGCGCTCCCCCCAAGAGCGCGTCCGATCGCACGAGACGTACTATCCCGTCCATGGTCATACGGGCCCAGGTACCATGGACGGGATAGTACGTCCGATGGCAGTAAGGGGTTAATACCAGGCCGCAGCAGTCTGCATTTTACTTGGCTGGTTAACAAAAATAGGGGGACCCCTACGCCGTTTTTTTTCGAGGGGATCCCCTATTTTTGTTAACCAGCCAAGCTAAGCAGACTGCTGTGGCCTGGTATTATCAGGCTGGCAAGGTCCATGGATATTGGATCCTTACCAGCCTGAAAAACCAGGCCTCAGCAGTCTGCTTCATCTGGCTGGTTAACAAAAATAGGGGGGACCCCACGCCAAATTTTTTTCGAGGGGATCCCCTATTTTTGTTAACCAGCCAAGATATGCAGACTGCTGTGGCCTGGTATTATCAGGCTGGCAAGGTCCATGGATATTGGATCCTTACCAGCCTGAAAAACCGGGCCTCAGCAGTCTGCTTCATCTGGCTGGTTAACAAAAATAGGGGGGACCCCACGCCAAATTTTTTTCGAGGGGATCCCCTATTTTTGTTAACCAGCCAAGATATGCAGACTGCTGTGGCCTGGTATTATCAGGCTGGCAAGCAGGGTCGGACTGAGGCACCGGGACACCGGAGAAACCTATGGTGGGCCCCAGCTCCTGCGTGGTGGGCCCTGATTTGAAAGGATAGGTCGCGGGCAGAGGTGGTGGTGGCCCCGGGGCCCGCGCTCTGAGGGGGCCCACCCGGAGCTACGATACAGTTACATTCTGCGGCAGAGCAGGGAGAATCGCTCTCCCTGCTCTGCCGCCCGGAAGCTATGGGGCCTGAACAGGCGTTGGGGGGCCCGGTGCCAGCAGTGGGCCCTCCACCCTCATCGGAGGGTCAGCTGTATCGGCATCCAGCCGATAAAGCTGACCGCATGGAGAGAGAAGGAGCGAGCGCTCCTACTCTCCCATAATCCCCCTCTCAGCGTATGACAGCGGGCGCAATAACATCACCTGCCGGCGCCCGCTGTCAGACGCTGAGAGGGAGAACAGTGAGCAGCACAGGAGCCGGGAGGTGAGTTTTTTTTTTATTTTTTTTTAATGGGGGTGCAGTCGAGTCCTGGCTGGAGAAGTCGTCATGTCGGTGTGGGCCAGATGGAAAAGACATGAAAAGTGAACAATTCCATTAGAAAGAACATCAGCGGTAAGTCATTATCTGTACCTCTGCTGTAATCTATTATATGTTCTGTAGGACTGGTATTATTTAACACAGACCATATGGCGGTAATATCAATATTGGTCTTTTTATATAGAGATTATTTTGGCCAACAGCGCGGTCATTTGCTGAGGTTCTCTGATGATGGGCCCACTCAGAAGTTTTGCCCCCACTAAACCAAAACCCTAGCTACGCCTATGGCTCTCTCTCTAGTCTTTCTTTCTCGCTCTCTGTTGTTTCCTTCTCGCTCTCTGTTCTTTTTTCTCTCTGTTCTTTCTTTCTCTCTTTTCTTTCTTTCCTCTCTTTCTTTCTCTGTTTGTTCTTTCTCTCTCGCTGCTCTTTCTTTCTTTTCCTCAGTACCAGCCACTGTGCCCTCATTACCAGTCAGTGTGATCAGCAGTGCTAAATGGTTACGCTTGGGGCGAGGATATGGGTGTGATTAGCTGTGAAATGGGTGTTGTCGGGGCGTGGCCTAAAATTTTCAGCGGCGCGCAACACGCGCCGCAGCCTTTAATCCTCTTTCCTGTCTTCCAAATTTGGGAGGTATGCTGTATGACCTCCCTACAACTTCTGGCCATGCTCCTGATGAGCGTGACGGATGGTCTCGTGAGGGATCTCCTCCCACACCTGGACTAAAGCATCCACCAACTCCTGGACAGTCTGTGGTGCAACGTGGCATGGCCTAAAATTTTCTGCAGCATGCACAGCGTGCCACAGCCTTTGTCCCTCTTTCCCTTATTCAAAGGTTGGGAAGTATGATGTTGGGCCGCAAGAATATATTTTCTCTGGTGGGCCCAAGGTACTCCAGTCCGACGCTGCTGGCAAGGTCCATGTATGTTGGCTCCTTAACAGCCTTAAATACCATGCCTCAGCAGCAGGGGCGTACATATAAATCATGGGGCCCCATAGCAAAAGTCTGAATGTTCCCCACCCCCCCAAAAAAAAAACCCAGAGGCATTGTAAATGTAAAGTGCCAGCACAGTGAGGGAAGTTGAGTCGCACAGAGACAGGGGTTTTGGGGGTACTCGGCACCGATCACGTCGACTTCTATGGGGGATGTCACGAGTAGCACAGCTCGGTCCGTGACCTGGGCGATCACTGGAATGTGGGATATTTCCAGGGGATGATAGAATGTTCGTGTAGTTTGTCGTGTTGCCACCTGTAGTACCTGGTCAGGGTGTCCAGCGCTGCTGTGCAGGTCCTCTGGAAGCGATGGTGTAGTGCAGGTAGGTGAAAAGTCTTCTACAGGTAACACGCTATCCTTCCAGGGCAGATAGATGTGAGACAGAGCAATGGTGCAAAGTGATGTAGCAGAGTGGACTATGCGACGTAGTAAGAAAGCAGGAAACACTTCAAGTTAAACGTTGCATGATAAAATTTTTAATAATAACTTTACAAAAGTGCAAATGACTTATATTATGTGACATGTTTTGTTACTGTTCATACCCTTGATATGTGTTATACATGTGTGTTAATAAATACATATTCAACAAAAGTGCAAATAGCATTAGTGCCGAAGTTCGTGGAGACTTCTTAGGACTACAACCCCACCGGGGTAACTTCACAGTGTCCTTTACTTGTGCATGTGGAGGACCCGCTCCAAACCTCCAACCGTGGTCTTGGGTGGGCTGCAACACTTTCCTTGAGCAGACCTCACTTTCGGCCACACCAAACGGGTTTTTAGTTTCTGAGGTAGTTGAAAATAGTGCACAGTAAAGTTTTTTGTAAAACCAAGATGGAGCACCGAAGTGCCAACTATTTACAGAAAAGTTTGTGAGCCAGTACAGTTCATGGCTTCAAAGTTCAACATTTTCATTACAGTGAAACACCATTACCCAACCTGGGTATATTAAGGCAACAATAAACTTGTTCTTCTGAACATTCACCCGTCCGGGTACATCAAACCATTACCCAACCTGGGTATATTAGGGCAATAAACTTCTTTTTATGAACATTCACCCGTCCGGGTACATCAGAGACACAGAGACCCTGTCCGGGTTATTTAGACTTCTTTGGCTGGCCTCTTCCAGGTACCACCTGGTACTCTTCTGGAGCTTGCCAAACATCCGTGACAGGAGGGTCCACCCAGACCTGATGACGTCGTGTGGCCAGTACAGTGATGTCGTGACCCGCTATATGGGTCTGTGTGGCCACCTCTTTCTTCTCCCTCCAGGTCTGGACCCCTATGTCCCGGACTGAATGAACCCCAAGTGGCCTAACATGCGCCGGGTACGGGCCAGCTATCATTATCATGTCCATAGCTGGGGCTGCTGAGGAGACCACTGAGGGAGGCTGGGGAGATTTACGGCGTGGGGTGGGCACTTGTGCAGAGGCCTGGTTGGGGGAGGCTGAAGGCTCGTAGGGTCTGTCAGTTTCCTGACACTCTGGGGAGTAGGGGTCGCACCTGGTAACATTTAGGGCGTACCATCCATTGTAACCCCAGTGTCGGGTGTAAGTCACCAAGTCTCCTGGCAACAGGTCCCTCCCCGGTGTCCTTCTGGGAGGTGAGCCTCCACGTCCCGCCGGGTTACAAAAACTTCTAAATAAAGTCCAGGCTCCTGGATGAAGCCCCAACCACCTTTTAACTTAAAGTTCCGTACTGCACCCTTACGCCGCGGCTCCCTCACCGTACTTTTATCCTTTCTCATACGTGCCTTCTCTGCCAGGTCCTTCTCCAGGTGACGTTGCCGAAGCTTTTGGGATTCTCGCTGCTCCCTTTGTCGCTCTGCTTCCCGCTCCCGACGTCTCCACTCTTCCTCCTGACGCCGGTTGTAATTCTCCTCCACCAGCATCTCCATGTCTCCACCATCAAACGCCAGCTTACGATGTACGGTTTGCGGCAGCTCTCCTGGCGCCCGCCAGTCCTGGCGGCGATCACCTGCGGCGGAAGCAGCCGGCTCTGGAACAGATGACGGTCGGGGCTCCGGTACAGGCAGGTAGAGCTCTGGTGCCTGCGCGGCCTCCTCCATGAGGACGGGTGTCGCTTCTTCTGCCTCAGCGACGGGGCAGACAGCGGGATCTGGGGTGCTGGTGCAGCGTTTTCTGCAGGAACGGGTGCCTCCACTGTGATACTGGCAACCGGTTCAGATTGCAAGGGCTGGGATGCCCGCACGGCCTCCTGTACTGGAATGGGTGCCTCCACTGAGATACTGGCAACCGGTTCAGATTGCAAGGGCTGGGATGCCCGCACGGCCTCCTCTACTGGAACGGGTGCCTCACCTTCCGGTACAGACACTTCAGGGGGTAAGAGGGATTGGCGCCTCTCCAATTGTAGTTTTAGGGCCCGCCAGCTCGCTTCCATCCTGGCGACCTCCTCCCGGTGCCGGGCCAGGTCTCTCAGGGTATCCTCCGCTTCTTCCAGCGTAGGAGGGTTTCCAGGCCGGGTGCCAAACGGTGGCTTCGTGGCGATCGAGTCGCTTCCGTGGGGGGAGAGCTCTGACTCCTCCATCCCTTCCCACTTCTGCTCACGTCCATTCGCCATCTCAGCAAAGTCACAAGTGTCATTAGCATCAGGAGAGGCGACATCTTTTGTAGGGAGGCGGGACCTTCGCGTTCGTTTACGCCCACTGAGGAGGATGAGGAGGCGGAACTCCAGAGCTGTGGGGCACGATCTTACATTGCAGTAACATTTAGAGTGTGCGGACATCGTTTTCGCCACGGAGTGAGTGTACGCCCACGAGAGCACCCCCTTATTCTTCACCTGTGCCTCGTGGCGCAGATATGACGGAAAAATGGCAAATACAGTCTATGATGATTTTTGCAATTCTCAAGCAAAAAAACAGTTCAATTAAGGCACACAGGACTCGCTTATAGCGAGCTTCTGAATCCTGTTCGCTGGGTGCGATGCAACATCTCTGTGGCGACTGGACCCTCGGGTGCTTCTGTCTTTTCACAAATGCCGGCTTTACCCGGCAATTGAATCAGAGGCTATTTTACTATGTAGAAGTGAATAAACTATAAATATATGTATATATATGTCACAATGACATGTAATATATATATATATATATATATATATATATATATGTATTCTAAGTGTGTATATTTTGTGTTTACAAGGAAAGAAAGTGTTTTTTTAGTTGCGATATTTTGTTCCCATAGACTTACATGGGGCTTCCGGTATCGGAATCGAATATCGCCGATAGTTAGTGATATCGGCGATACCATTCCGATCCGATATTTTTAGATATCGAGCAGTATCACTCAACACTACTAGACAGCGCCCTAGCGTGTTTATTTTGCGACTCAGTTGTGTTAAGTGAGTACGCACACATCGCCATATAGCGCTGCGGCACTCCTTGTAGCGGCTCTGTGGAATAACAGAGTTTGCACTTTTTGCCACAGCGCGTTACGGCGTTTATTTTGGCGACTCTGCAGGATTACAGAGTTTGCTTCATGCGCCATTTTACCAGCAGCAGGCTCCGCCTGCACGGTGGACCCCGGGCTGCGAACGCACCTCTCTACATCAAATATGACCCTTACAACTTGTTGTTGATTCTTCACCAAAAATTAACATTTGGTATCTTTATGTTTGAAGCATGATATGTGGGAAAAGGTTGAAAAGTTCCAGGGGGCCGAATATTTTCGCAAGGCACTGTATATATACACTAGCTGAAGAGCCTGACGTTGCCCGGGCATAGTAACTACAGTAATAACAAAATACACTCTGCTTTATACATATAGAAATGTATGTATATATCTTATATACTCTAGTATAAGCCGACTAGTGTATAAGCCAATGCACCTAATTTTGCCACGAAAAACTGGGTAAGCTTATGGACTCTAGTATAAGCTGGGTATGCATCCCTATTCTGATATGCATGGCTCCCCCATTGCTGTCCAGATATTCATGGCTCCTCCATCCCTGTCTTGTATGCATTGCTCACCCCTTCGCTGTTCTGGTATGCATGGCTCCTTATCCCTGTCCTTGTATACATGGCTCCCCAATCGCTGTCCTGGTATACATGGCTCCTTATGCCCTATCCTTGTATGCATGTTTCCTATTATAAAAAACAAACCTCCTACTCACCTTCCTGCGTGCCCTCACAGCATCTCATTCCGTCGCCTGCAGCTCTTCCTGCTAAGAGATCACATAGCCCAGCTCTTTAAGATTAGGAATATTCATTCCATGCCTATGGGAGTGGAGAGGCGTGCTTATTCATTACCTTAATGAGCAGGGCCACATGATCGCTCAACGTGCAGGAAGGTGAGTAGGATGTCTTCTGGAAGCCGGCGGCTGCGGGTGACATTGTATATATGTGAATATTCATTTCTCTTTAGCAGAGGGCACATTTACAGCCACAGCTGCCTGTCCTAACTCTGTGACACGCTGCTCCCTGCTGCCCCTCTCCCCACCGTCCCTCTGGGACAATTGACTCGTGTATAAGCCGAGGGGGAGGTGGGTTATAAAAAGCCTGGCTATCGCTGAATTTCTTGCTGATTTCATGTGTGTGTCTTTAACTTACACTTTATGTACCGTTTTAGTAATGAACAAATGTCAGTAGTGTAAATACTGGATGTCTCGTCAAACTGAATTGGACCGGTGGCCCGCCCCCTATCAATCTGATGTCCTCTTGATTGCGATTTGATATCCTTGGGATATGAAAGCTGTTGTGTGACCAAGTCCTTCGTAGTAGCAGTGTATCTGATTCTCATTTTGATATGCTTTTATATTCCTCAGCAATGTATTTATTTGATTCACACTTTATATGGTGTCAGTAAGATTCTCATCTTACAGGAGACTTATAACACATTTTGATAGTGTGATTTTGTAGTATTGTATATTTCATGTATTTTTATTTGATAGCATGAGGGCTCCATAGCCCAAAATGAGTGTGTGTTTCTGGGTGTTGTCAGAAGGCGTGTATTCTGCTAGCCGAAATAAATCCAGTGACTTGCAGCCTGCTAGCAGACCTGACCGCTGCAAAGTTCCCCAGGTCAAGCAATTCCAGGCATCGCAGAACTAATCTTCATGTAAGTATATACAGAGCTCTACATTATTCTATTTTTTCTTATCATTATGCACAATTGCTCAATTATATTTAACTATGCATAGCTAAAGCCGGCATTTGTTTTAATAATTTAGCAGTGTTTTCATAGTTAAGCTATATTTGTTTTAATAATATATCCCTATATTCATGATGCTATAATTTATGTAATACAATAGTTAAAGCCGCTATTGTATTAATAATATATCCCTATATTCATGATGCTATAACTTATGTAATACACTAGTTAAAGCCGCTATTGTTTTAATAATATATCCCTATATTCATTACGGTATAATTTATGTAATACAGTAGTTAATAGCTTAGGCTCCCCTGAGTAGTGTATTCAGCGCCTGGGGTGTTTACTCCTATATAAAGACTTATTCTGTATTACACATGTTTTGGCTAATATACAGTATTTTTCGGACTATAAGACGCACCGGACCATAAGACGCACCTAGATTTTAGAGGTCGAAAATAGGAAAAAAAAATATTTTGAAGCAAATAATGGGGTAAAATATTTAATAACATAAATAACATAATATTTCACCAATGCAAATGTAAACAGAACTCAGCAGCAGCATTAACAACCATTATTGATTTACGTACAGAACGCAGCATGTCCTTTTCCCTTGCGGCGATGCTCTGTCGCCGCAAGGGAAATAACACAGGCCTATGTAGTGCTGCGGTGATTCCGGATGTGTTCAATGAGCACATCCAGATTCACCACGCGTTCACAAGGGGGCTGCGCTTTGGGTGGAGCGGACTTTCAGCTCCGTCCAAAGTGCTGTGGTTCCGGACCGTGGAACCATACCCTAACTGTTTTAACTTTAAGGCTGGCGTCACACTGGCGAGTTTGATGCGAGTAAGTCGCATAGAAATACAGGCAGCCGCACACTCGGGTCCGAGAGCGGGCGGCTGTGACCGGTGTTGATGCGACAAAGTCGTGCGACTTACTCGCCAGTGTGACGCCGGCCTAAAACCAAATGTACTGTACCTCACTTCTGTGGCCACACTAGGCAGGAAGTATGGTATGTTCTCATTCAGTTCATGGGCTGCAGCACATGACAATCTGTCACTGCAGCACATGACCAGCGGGGAGAACCTCCTACATCTTGTCCAGTGTGGCCGCACTATATTCACAGCGCAGCGGCTCACAGTGGCGGCTCCTGCTTCACCGCCGGTGGCTCCTGCTTCACCGCCGGCGGCTCCTGTTCCACCACCGGAGGCTCCCACTGCCCTACTTAACCGCCGGTGGCTTCTGCTTCAGCGCCGCGTCTCGTGCTCCACCGCTGGCGGCTCCCATGAACCTGCTTCACCTCCGGCGGCTTCTGCTTCACCGCCGGTGGCTCCTGCTTCACCGCCGGCGGCTCGTGCTCCACCGTCGGCGGCTCCCATGGCCCTGCTTCACCGCCGGCGGCTTCTGCTTCACTGCCGGCGGCTTCTGCTTCATTGCCGGCAGCTCGTGATCCACCGTCGGAGGTTCCTTAGGCCCTGCGTAACCGCTGGCATCTGCTGCATCATTGCCGGCGGCTCGTGCTCCACCGCCGGCGGCTCCCACAGCACTGTTTCACCGCCGGCGGCTTCTGCTTCACCGCCGGCGGCTTCTGCTTCACCACCGGCGGCTCCTCCTTCACCGCCGGAGGCTCGTGCTTCACCGCCGGCGGCTAGCACAGCACTGTTTCACCGCCGGTGGCTTCTGCTTCACCGCCGGCAGCTTTTGCTTCACCGCCGGGGGCTCCTGCTCCACCGCCGGCGGCTCCCACGGTCCTGCTTCCCCGCCGGCAGCTCCTGCTCCACTGCCGATGGGTCCTGCCATACTGCATCGACGTTGGAGGCTCCCGCAGTGCTGCTCCACCACCGGCTCTGAGCTCCTGTGATGCCGCTGAACCCCATTTACAGGTACGTTCCGATCATAAGATGCACCCTCATTTTCCTCCCGATTTTGGGGGAAAAAGTGCGTCTTATGGTCCGAAAAATACGATTTAGTTCGCTTACTATATAAAACATATTTGCAAACTGTGTAGAATTAATATAGATGGCGGAGAAAATTCACAATTTTACAACGTTAACAGGCTGCAGAGGTACAATTGTACCTTCATATATACCTCCACTGTGGGAAGACTTGGTTTCAGAAACTAAAGTTTATTCAGCTACAAATGTTATGCTGATATCTATTGGCCAGTGTTGTTACTGCTCACTTATGTTGCTGTCAATTAAGTTGATTCAAACTGGGAGTGGCTTCTACTTCTCTTCCTGTCTCCCTCCTCTCAGTAGCCATTTTTCTGTTCATCTCATTGCTGTGAGCACACACATTTCTAGGCTTGTGAAGTCTTCAATTTCTTGGATACGATGGTAGGAAAATCTCACAGCATCTAACAGCCAGTTATACCTTCATTTGCCTTATATGGGGACAGAATAGTCAGAAATTGTCTTTGAGCCTGGACTTGGCTTACATATATTTTGTATGAAACTTATCATCACAGGTATGTTAGAGGTCGAGTTCCCGCTTCTGCACAAGGGAAATCTCGAGCCAGCCCTGCTGCGGTCTCCCATCCGTCTCCGGCCTCAGTGGACTCTGCTCAGCTTAGACGTCGGTCCCAGCGTCTCGCCCAGTCTAACAGTGTGCAGAGGTTTACTGCTGCTTCTCCAGGCTTTGCTATTGTGGCCAGTACTGGTTAGCGGCGAGCAGACGTCTTTAGGACAAAGTCCTTGTTTTCCAGGACGTCCCTCCTGACAGCACCGCCAGGAGGTTGTCCTTCATATCCTTGATAGGGACAGGAACACAGAAGAGGTTAAATAGCCCCTCCCCACCTCCACCCTTCAGTGTTTTCCTGTCCCTATCAGGGACAGATGCAGGAAGAGGAGCACAGACGTGCAGAAAATTACCTGCCCGATCGAGCTGGCTGCTCCCGGGGGAAATAGTACTCCGCCCCTCCTTAGGGGGCTCCGGGGTAGTAAGGGCTCTGCATTCGGGGTCCTTTATCGCTGATACCGCGAGAGGTCACTCAGCGGTCCGGTCGAGCTGGCTGCTCCCGGTGGCGGCAGCATGCCCAGGTAAAGGGCTCATGCTCCGCAGCTGCTGCAGCGGCGTCCCAGTAGCAGGGGCCGCTGGATCCGGATCGCGCGCTCTCCCAGGCGTCCCCTGTCATTTCCGGCGCGCCGCATCATCGGAGGTGCGCCGGTGACAGCTTCCGGGGGGCAGAGCCAGAGAGGAAGCTCTGAGCTCCATGATAGAGGGGGACGCCGGCGGAGGGGACGCCGACGGAGGGGCGCAGATTCCACAGGTGCGCTCCAGATGGTGTGCACACAAGCGCCCGATTACCAGCAGCTGAGCTCGGAAGGAGGACGAATCAGATGACTTGAAGCCGGGTAAGGCAGACTTCTTAAGACGGACGCCTGACAGCACACACTGACATAGTGAACATGGAGAGTGCTAGTCGCCCGGACGTCCAATCCTTAGAGCTAACCATGGACCACATAAGTGGGTAATGAGGGGGTCTGTTCAGCTGGGCTAGTTCAGATAGCTACAGGACTCTCATTTCACATTGCTTTTAGGACAAGGAGACTCCCAAGCAAACCACGTCAGCAGCCAGGAAAAGATATAACAAGTGCCCGTTATGCTCGGCCAAAATTCCCGCAACAGACATAAAAACGTTATGCGAGACATGCGTGGCTAAAATGCTTAAAAAGGAGCAGGACTCTTTATTAGCTAATATACGCTCCATGATTAAAGAAGAGGTTCAAGCGAGCGTATCTTCGCTGACGCCACCCCAGCCTCCCTCACCCAAGCGACCTAGATGGGACATGGACCCTAGCTCGGAAGAGGGAGAAATGTCGCATTACTCGGACTCTGAGCCAAGTGAAGCAGAAGTCCCCTTAAAATTTCCCACGGAAGAGAGGAAGAGATATTTATTTTCCTCAGAAAATACGGATACCCTATTGCAGGCGGTTAGGGATACCATGAAAATAGAGGAATCCTCAGAGCCGCTAACCGTCCTGGACGAGATGTTTGGGGGCCTGAGGGCTAAGAGAAGCAGGGTGTTCCCGGTGAACAAACATATCACAGCCATGATATTGGAAGAATGGGAGGATGTTGCAAAAAAGCTTGTAATTCCGAAAGAATTTAACCCCTTACTGCCATCGGACGTACTATCCCGTCCATGGTACCTGGGCCCGTATGACGGGACTTAAGTCGCAATGATCGCATTAAAATTCCGACGCCATCTTACCTCAGGAGAGATGGCGCCGGCATCCCGGGGTCTGTCACCGCCCACCCTCACTCCCGATCGCTGTGATTGGCTGTTCAATTCTGAACAGCCAATCGCAGCCTTTCTCACTGTTTCAGCCAATCCGATGGGCTGAAACAGTGAGATCCCAGGCTAGAATCGAGTACCGATGTACTCGATCCTAGCCCTGGGCATAGAAAGGAGCAGACCCCCCCTGGATTGGCGCGATCGCCGATCACATCGATCGCGCCAATCGCAGGGCACAGCCGCGGTGTATCCACGCTGTGCCCTGCCTGTACCTGCCTGGATCGGTGCAGTAATAGCACCGATCCTAGGCCGGAGCCTAGGACAGGCCCAGTAGGGCCTGCAGCTGCTGATTGGCGCGATCGATGTCATCGACGATCGCGCCAATCACAGGGCACAGCAGCGGTGTGACCGCTCTGTGCCCTGCTTCCTGACCTGCCGGAGACCTGCCTAGGAATCGGAGCAGTGAGCTCCGATTACTAGGCCGGTGCCTAGCAACTGGCAAAACAAGGGTCTCCTCTGATTGGTGGGATCGATGTGATCATCGATCCCACCAATGACAGGTCACAGCAGCGATGTGACCGCTCTGTGACCTGTCTGCAAACTGGATCTGACCTGTCTGACCGCACTGCAGGGGTCCTCACACTTGCTGAGGATTCCTGCAGTGCGGTCACACGCCAGATCTCCTCCTGTGCTGGGCCTTGTGGTGCCACAGTAGCCTGTGACACCACAACTCCTGCTGAAGAAAGAAGAGAGAAGAAAGAAGAGAGAAGAAGAAGAGAGAAGAAGAGAGAGAAGAAAGAAGAGAGAAGAAATAAGAGAGACTACAAACGTGAGTTTTTGAGCCCCGATCCCTGCCCGATCCACCCCAATCCCCCCATTCCCCCCTCCCCCCTTCCCTTTCCCCCTCTTTTACCCCCCCTTTGCACACATTTAGCAGCCGCCGAGCGTTGATTGGTGACGCAGTTCACCGATCAACACTCGTGCTCGTTTTTCTTTTGCACCCCCCTCCGTGCGCACTTCCAGCAGCCACGGAACTTTGATAAGTGACACCAGTCACTTATCAGAGCTCGTTCCTGCAGTTTTTTTTTTTTTTTTTCACTCCCCTTTCCGCCACTCCTGTGCGCACTTCCAGCAGCCGCGGAACTTTGATAAGTGACACCAGTCACTTATCAGAGCTCGTTCCTGCAGTTTTTTTTTTTTTTCACCCCACTTTCCGCCACTCCCGTGCGCACATCTAGCAGCCGCGGAGCTTTGATAAGTGACACCAGTCACTTATCAGAGCTCGTTCCTGCAGGTTTTTTTTTTTCACACCACTTTCCGCCACTCCCGTGCGCACATATAGCAGCCGCGGAACTTTGATAAGTGACACCGGTCACTTATCAGAGCTCGTTCCTGCCGTTTTTTTTTTTTTTTTTTTCACTCCCTTTTCCGCCACTCCTGTGCGCACTTCCAGCAGCCGCGGAACTTTGATAAGTGACACCAGTCACTTATCAGAGCTCGTTCCTGCAGTTTTGTTTTTTTTTCACTCCCCTTTCCGCCACTCCTGTGCGCACATCCAGCAGCCGCGGAACTTTGATAAGTGACACCAGTCACTTATCAGAGCTCGTTCCTGCAGTTTTTTTTTTTCACCCCACTTTCCGCCACTCCCGTGCGCAAATCTAGCAGCCGCGGAACTTTGATAAGTGACACCGGTCACTTATCAGAGCTCGTTCCTGCCGTCTTTTTTTTTTTCACTCCCCTTTCCGCCACTCCTGTGCGCACATCTAGCAGCCGCGGAACTTTGATAAGTGACACCGGTCACTTATCAGAGCTCGCTCCTGCCGTCTTTTTTTTTTCACTCCCCTTTCCGCCACTCCTGTGCGTACATCCAGCAGCCGCGGAACTTTGATAAGTGACACCAGTCACTTATCAGAGCTCGTTCCTGCATTTTTTTTTTCACTCCCCTTTCCGCCACTCCTGTGCGCACATCCAGCAGCCGCGGAACTTTGATAAGTGACACCAGTCACTTATCAGAGTTCGTTCCTGCAGTTTTTTTTTTTTCACTCCACTTTCCGCCACTCCCGTGCGCACATCTAACAGCCGCGGAACTTTGATAAGTGACACCGGTCACTTATCAGAGCTCATTCCTGCCGTTTTTTTTTTTCACTTCCCTTTCCGCCACTCCTGTGCGCACATCCGGCAGCCGCGGAACTTTGATAAGTGACACCGGTCACTTATCAGAGCTCGTTCCTGCCGTTTTTTTTTTCACTTCCCTTTCCGCCACTCCTGTGCGCACATCCGGCAGCCGCGGAACTTTAATAAGTGACACCGTCACTTATCAGAGCTCGTTCCTGCCGTTTTTTTTTTTTTTTCACTTCCCTTTCCGCCATTCCTGTGCGCACATCCGGCAGCCGCGGAACTTTGATAAGTGACACCGGTCACTTATCAGAGCTCGTGCCTGCTGGTTTAGACTTTTTTTCACAGGCATTTTTTTCCCTATTCTCTTTCTTTTCTTTTAGCTTTTTCCTTTCAGCATAGTTTGCACCAACCACTATCCCCCCCCACACACACACACAGTTATAAATAAAGTTCACACAAAGCACCACATTCACAAAAAAAATGTCCCGCTCGTCACGTTCTTCCCAACAGCGCTATTCAGTGGAAGAGGCATACGCTTTCCTTGCCTCCGACACTGATAGCGAGGGAGAGGATCCCACATTTCTTTACTTTTCAGATTCTTCATCCTCTTCTTCTTCTTCCTCCTCTTCCTCATCTTCCTCCTCGGGTCCTGCGGAACCGCCACGCAGACGCCCCAGGACAGAAAATGAGGCAGCGCCCACCCCTGAAAATGAACCAGCGCACCCCTCTTCGGACCCCATATGGACCCCGCCCCCCGAAAATTACGAGCCACTGATTCCTGATTTTGTGGCAGAATCAGGAATCAAGTTTGACACCACGGGCCTCAGAGAAATAGACTTTTTCAAAGTCTTTTTCTCTGAGGATTTTATTAACCTCGTGGTGGAGCAAACTAATTTGTACGCTCGACAATTTTTGGCGCAAAACCCAGTGTCATCATTTTCCAACTGGTCTCCTGTAGACGCAGGTGAAATGATGCAGTTTTGGGGCCTGGTCCTCCATATGGGGATCCTGAAGAAGCCAGAACTTCGGCAATATTGGAGTGTTGATATTTTATACAACACTCCATTGTTCCGAATGGTCATGGCCCGGACGCGTTTTGAGGCCATCCACAAATTCCTGCATTATAATGATAATGCACAGTGTCCCCCACAAAATGACCCCAACTTTGACCGTCTGTTCAAAGTTCGGCCGGTCATCGAACACTTCAGCAAAAAGTTTGCTGAAGTGTACGTGCCCCAAAGGGACATCTGCGTGGATGAGTCCTTGGTTCATTTTAAGGGACGGCTCAGATTCCGCCAGTACCTGACCAGCAAGAGGGCAAGGTACGGAATTAAACTCTACAAGCTGTGCGAGAGTACCTCAGGGTACACGCACAGCTTTAGAGTTTACGAAGGAAAGGACACCAGGATTGAACCCCCTGAGTGTCCCCCCGTCCTGGGAGTGAGTGGGAAAATTGTGTGGTATTTGGTGCACCCACTGCTGGATAAAGGTTATCACCTTTACACCGATAACTTTTATTCCAGCGTCCCACTCTACAAATCCCTCTCTGCGCGAGGTACCGCAGCTTGCGGTACCGTCCGCAAAAATCAGAGAGGCCTCCCGAAGATGCTACTTGGGCAGATGCTCAGAAAGGGTGAGAGCAGAGCCCAATGTAGCGACCACCTGTTGGTGGTCAAGTACAAGGACAAGAGGGATGTCCTTCTCTTGACCACCATACATGGTGATGGCAGCGCCCTCAGCACTGTACGGGGTACCTCTACACAGGTCCGCAAACCGGACTGTGTACTGGGGTACAATAAATACATGGGGAGTGTTGATCTCTCTGATCAACTCCTCCAACCGTACAGTGCTTTGAGAAAGGCCAAGGTGTGGTACAAGAAGCTGTCCGTGCACATCGTCCAAATGGCAATGCTCAACGCTTTCCTGCTGTCACGATGTGCACGCAACAGCGATACGACGTACCTTCAGTTTCAGGAGGTAGTGGTTAAGGCCCTGATGTTTGGCGATCAGGAAAGAGCGGGCCCCAGTACTTTTGG
>JARQOD010011435.1:0-23405 GCA_033576555.1 Oophaga sylvatica
GGTGTCACTTATCAAAGTTCCGCGGCTGCTGGATGTGCGCACAGGAGTGGCGGAAAGGGGAGTGAAAAAAAAAAAAACTGCAGGAACGAGCTCTGATAAGTGACTGGTGTCACTTATCAAAGTTCCGCGGCTGCTGGAAGTGCGCACAGGAGTGGCGGAAAGGGAAGTGAAAAAAAAAAAACAAAAACGGCAGGAACGAGCTCTGATAAGTGACCGTTGTCACTTATCAAAGTTCCGCGGCTGCTAGATGTGCGCACGGGAGTGGCGGAAAGTGGGGTGAAAAAAAAAACTGCAGGAACGAGCTCTGATAAGTGACTGGTGTCACTTATCAAAGTTCCGCGGCTGCTAGATGTGCGCACGGGAGTGGCGGAAAGTGGGGTGAAAAAAACAAAAAAACTGCAGGTACGAGCTCTGATAAGTGACTGGTGTCACTTATCAAAGTTCCGCGGCTGCTGGAAGTGCGCACAGGAGTGGCGGAAAGGGGAGTGAAAAAAAAACTGCAGGAACGAGCTCTGATAAGTGACTGGTGTCACTTATCAAAGTTCCGCGGCTGCTGGAAGTGCGCACGGAGGGGGGTGCAAAAGAAAAAACGAGCACGAGTGTTGATCGGTGAACTGCGTCACCAATCAACGCTCGGCGGCTGCTAAATGTGCGCAAAGGGGGGGTAAAAAGAGGGGGAAAGGGAAGGGGGGAGGGGGGAATGGAGGGATTGGGGTGGATCGGGCAGGATAGGGGCTCAAAAACTCACTGTAATGTATGTAGTACAGTTCATATAGCGTCTTGTGCTTGGGTGCGATGAAAATACATGAGACACAGGTTTGATATAGAAAGTCTTGTATTACTTCATACAAGTTGGCAAAAATAGTCACACAGTTTGCAGACACAGAAGCAGGAGACACAGCAGGCCAGAGTAATCTAAGCTCAGCAATCACTCTCCACAACAGGTTCAGGATCTTCTTCTCTGTTACCGTAAGTCCATGCAAACGTGGGTCTTTCAAAGAGCAGGGTTCCAGAGTCCACAAGTGCTTCAGAGTTCCTCAGTAGGAATAGGTGGAGTACAAGGTCCAAGGCTTTAGGAGTCAGGTCACAGGTTCACTGCAGGCTAGATTCTGAAGCACTGATTGCTCAGCTGTGGCTGCTTAAGAAGCAAAAGGAGAGAATCAGGGCGGGAACATGCAAGCTGGAAACTCCATTTTGACTGAGGGCAAGATAGCTGCAGCAAGACAGAAAGTAAAATGGCTGACGAACAAACTGAGTTTCAGGAACATGTACACAGAACCTTACATTACTCCCCCCTTAGGGACAACCTCCGGATGACCTCAGGCCAGGCTTGTGTGGGTACCTCTGATGAAACTGACGGAGCAAGCGAGGAGCATTAACGTTATTGACTGGTTCCCATGAGTTGTCCTCCACTGGGTAGCCCTGCCATTTAATCAGATATTGTAACTGATTTCTATACAACCTGGAATCTAAAATCCTTTCCACCACAAATTCTTCCTGACCATCGACTAGCACTGGGTCAGGGCAAGGAGAAGAACGTCCAGGAAACGTATTGGGTGTCGCAGCCTTTAGTAGGGATACATGAAAGACAGGGTGAATTCTCATAGTTCTGGGCAGTTGAAGACGACAAGCAACGGCACTTATAATTTTACTGATTTTATAGGGTCCAATGTACTTATGTCCCAACTTAGACGATGGAATCCTTAACTTAAGATTTCTGGTTGACAGCCAGACCAAGTCTCCTACCTTGAAAGCTGGTGCAGGTTTACAAAATTTATCTGCTGCTTTTTTGTACCTTTCCTGAGCCGATTCCAGATTCTCCTTTAGAAGATCCATATTCTTCTGTAAAGACGTGATTCTTTCAGCCACTGCTGGTAAAGGCGTTTCTATGGGAAATCGTGGTAGAATGTTAGGATGATAACCTAGATTAGAGTAAAAAGGAGACTGCTTAGTGGAGGCACTCTGAGAGTTGTTATACGAGAACTCAGCTAATGGAAGTAGATCCACCCAATCATCCTGTAGGTGGCAGATAAAGAAGCGGAGATACTGCTCCAGGGTTTCATTGGTTCGTTCGGTCTGTCCATTAGTCTGGGGATGAAAAGCAGAAGAAAGGTTTACTTTAATGTCCAATGCTGCACAGAAATTTTGCCAAAACCTAGAAGTGAATTGCACCCCTCGATCCGAAATAACCTCATCCGGTACTCCATGTAAGCGAAACACATCTTTAATCATCAAATCTGATGTCTGTTTTGCAGTGGGTAAGCCGACACAAGGGATAAAATGAGCTGCCTTTGTTAGACGGTCAACCACCACTAGAATGGTGTTCTTCACTTGAGAGGTTGGTAACTCCACAATGAAGTCCATAGAAATGGATCCCCACGGGCGGGACGGGGTGAGAAGAGGCTGTAACAGACCAGTTGGTGAGGAGCGAGGGTTTTGCATCTTGCACAGACTTCACATGAAGTGACATAGTTTAAAACATCCTTCCTGCAAGTGGGCCACCAAAAGAAACGAGAGAGAAATTCCTGTGTCTTTAGAATTCCTCTATGCCCAGCTATCTTGGAATCGTGAATGAGTTGCAATACTCTCAATCTGACTGTTTCAGGAATATACAGGCGTTGTCCCAGAATCCACACACCATTCTTAAAGACAAGACTTACGTCCCTTGGGGGTTGTGCCAAAAAGGAATCCGCATGGTATGCTTCCTTGATGTCCTTAAGTAGGTCTTGATTATGAATTACTCCTAGGAATCTAGAGTCAGGAAGAATAGTCTTAGGAGGAGTAATTGGACGTGTCTCTGCTGAGTAAATCCTAGAGAGTGCATCAGCCTTTCCATTGCGCGATCCTGGTCTATAAGAAATGATAAAATTAAATTGGTTTAAGAAAAGATTCCAGCGAGCCTGGCGAGGAGTCAGGCACTTAGCCGACCTGATAAACTCAAGGTTATGATGGTCTGTCAGGACGACTATTTGCTGTGCAGCTCCCTGAAGAAGGTGTCTCCATTCTTTGAAGGCGGCAATAATGGCCAACAACTCTCTATTGCCCACATCGTAGTTCCTCTCAGCCGAAGACAACTGCTGGGAAAAGAAGGCACAGGGATGCAAGACATTCTTCTCACCTGTTCTCTGAGAGAGTATAGCTCCAACGGCACAGTCTGAAGCATCCACCTCTATTATGAAGGCAAGCTCGGGGTTGGGATGTACTAGGATAGGTGCAGTGGTAGATTTATCTTTTAGACGGGAAAATGCTTCCTGGGCTTGGGAGTCCAGGAGAACCTAGACTCTTTCCGGGTAAGTTGGGTGATAGGTGACACTACCTCAGAGAAATTTCTAATGAAACGTCTATAGAAGTTGGCAAACCCGATGAAGCGCTGTACCTCCTTCACATTTCTAGGACTTGGCCAATCCTTGATGGCTTGGGTTTTGCTTCCATCCATACTAATTCCTTGTGTAGACAGTACATACCCCAGAAATTGAATTTCGGTCCTATGGAATTCACACTTTTCAAGTTTGATGTAAAGATGATTTTGTCTTAGACGTTCCAAGACCATTCTCACATGTCCATGATGTTCCTCTGTGGAGTTAGAAAAAATTAAAATATCATCCAAATAAATTACCACGAATGTATCTAGGAGATCCCTGAAGATGTCATTCACCAAGTGTTGGAAAGTGGCTGGGGCGGTACTCAGACCAAAAGGCATAACTAGATATTCAAAGTGTCCATAGCGTGACCTGAATGCAGTCTTCCATTCATCCCCAGGTCTAATACGGACTAAGTTATAGGCCCCACGAAGATCTAGTTTAGAGAAAATTTTGGCATGTCGCACTCTCTCCAAAACTCAGGGATTAAAGGTAATGGATAACGGTTTCTAATAGTAACCTTATTGAGTTCCCTATAGTCTACGCATGGACTCAGAGATCCATCTTTCTTCTTTACAAAGAAGATGGGTGCACCTGCAGGAGATGAAGAGGGGCGTATGAAGCCCTTGGCTAGATTTTCGTCTATGTAATCCTTTAAAGCCTTTAGCTCGGGCCCCGCCAGGGGGTAGATCTTACCAAAAGGTATCTCTGCTCCAGGCAATAATTCAATTGGACAATCATATGGACGGTGAGGAGGAAGCTGGTCAGCGTTCTTCTTGTCACATAAATCCACATAGTCCTGGTATACAGCTGGTAGTTCAGGGACTGACATGGTTCCTTTAGGAACAGAGCAAGCTGAAACTTTTGGACTCATCTGTTTCTCTGGAAAGTGTAATTCCTTGGTCTCCCAGTTAATGGTAGGATTCTGAGCCTGCAGCCATGGTAGCCCTAGAATAATGGGAAAGTGGGGAGAAGAGATAAGCATAAAGGACAGTTTCTCTTGATGATCTTTACCCATAAGAACCCTCAAAGGCTCTGTTTCCTGATCCACTGGTCCAGAGGTCAGCAGGGAGCCATCCACAGTTTCCATCTGTACTGGAGTAGCCTTCTTCACTGAACGTATCCCCTGTTTCAGAGCAAAGGAGACATCCATAAAATTTCCACTTGCCCCTGAGTCGATCATAGCAGAGCTAGACACCCAAGCTGAGTCAACCCAGAGTTTGATGGAAAGAAAGCAATGAGAATTGTTTTTCTTACAACTCAGCTGGGACACCTATGAGGAAACTTGAAAAATGGCAGCGTTTACACAGTCAACGTCCTCAGAGGTAACGGAGTTTAAGTCCGAGAAATCAAGATCTGTTGCTGCAGATCTCTCTGGAGCCTGAGGCTCGGACCTGACAGATCCCCTCTCGCAACACTCACAATGAATGAGTGCTGCAGTAGTCTTACGAGAACGGCTGGGGCAGTTTATAATGAAGTGCCCTGACTTACCACAATAGAAACATAGATTCTCCTTAAAACGATGTTCCTTGCGTGCATCACTAACCCGTCGTTGTAAAGAGTCTACCTGCATGGGTTCAGGTTCAGGTTCCCGTGTAATCCTACTCAAAGGTTCCTTAGCTGGAGAGGAAGGTAGGAAAAGGTTAGTGCGATTGCTTTCGAACCATCTCTCTTGCCTGCGTTCAGTCAGACGAGTATCAATACGGATGCAGTAGTTAATAAAGTCACCTAACGCAGTGGGAGGGTCAGCATGAGCAAGTTCATCCTTAATCAGTGGAGATAACCCTTTTCGAAAAATAGATTTTTTGGCGGAACTGTCCCAGGTGGTATCAAGGGCCCATCTCCTGAAATCCAAGGCATATTCAGCTACCGAGTGCTTACCTTGGCGCAAAGCTAACATGGCTGCTTCAGCTGTTGCACCTCGATTGGGGTCATCAAACACCTGCCCCATGGCTGAAATAAAATCATCAAGGTGATTCAAACAATCATCCTCAGTCTCAATCAGAGGGTTTGCCCACATCAAAGCCTTGTTGGTAAGCAACATAATTATAGTAAGCACCTTAGATCGTTCAGTGGGAAATTGTGAAGCATGTGCAGAAAAAAAAAAATTGCATTGATTAATAAATCCCCTGAATTTCTCACGTTCACCGCCAAAACGAAAAGGGGGCAACTTGGGAATCCCAGAACTCGGGGCTACGGCAGGAGCCTGGACTCGCTCTTCTAGAACCTCAATCCTGGCTCGCAAATCCTGGGCAGTCTGTCCAAACACTTGCAAATTGTGATTAGTGAGGTCCTGTAGGCTTGAAAAACGGGTCTTTATATTCTGCAAATCTGCAAGGATATTATCAGTCACTCCGCAAAGTTCCTTTATGCGGGCCTCCATTTTCCAGATCTTTTAAGACAGGAGTACTGGAATGGTTGTGAGAAGTCACAACCACTATCATCACAGAAAGTTCACCCGGACATCTGATATCCACAGTTACAGCAGACAAAAAAGAGAAAAGAAAAAAAAAAACAATAGTGTTTACCTGTGGTAACACTGCAGAAAAAAAAAACACTTAAGGGAATTGCTCACCTGGAATGGTTGTGAGAAGTCACAACCACTGTCATCACAGAAAGTACAACCGGACATCCGATATCCACAGTTACAGCAGACACAGCCTTTCCAGACCCAGCAGACACTAACGTTTTGGCTTCAGAATCTTGTAATGTATGTAGTACAGTTCATATAGCATCTTGTGCTTGGGTGCGATGAAAATACATGAGACACAGGTTTGATATAGAAAGTCTTGTATTACTTCATACAAGTTGGCAAAAATAGTCACACAGTTTGCAGACACAGAAGCAGGAGACACAGCAGGCCAGAGTAATCTAAGCTCAGCAATCACTCTCCACAACAGGTTCAGGATCTTCTTCTCTGTTACCGTAAGTCCATGCAAACGTGGGTCTTTCAAAGAGCAGGGTTCCAGAGTCCACAAGTGCTTCAGAGTTCCTCAGTAGGAATAGCTGGAGTACAAGGTCCAAGGCTTTAGGAGTCAGGTCACAGGTTCACTGCAGGCTAGATTCTGAAGCACTGATTGCTCAGCTGTGGCTGCTTAAGAAGCAAAAGGAGAGAATCAGGGCGGGAACATGCAAGCTGGAAACTCCATTTTGACTGAGGGCAAGATAGCTGCAGCAAGACAGAAAGTAAAATGGCTGACGAACAAACTGAGTTTCAGGAACATGTACACAGAACCTTACACTCACGTTTGTAGTCTCTCTTCTTTCTTCTCTCTTCTTTCTTCTCTCTTCTTTCTTCTCTCTTCTTTCTTCTCTCTTCTTTCTTCAGCAGGAGTTGTGGTGTCACAGGCTACTGTGGCACCACAAGGCCCAGCACAGGAGGAGATCTGGCGTGTGACCGCACTGCAGGAATCCTCAGCAAGTGTGAGGACCCCTGCAGTGCGGTCACACAGATCACAGACAGTTTGCAGACAGGTCACAGAGCGGTCACATCGCTGCTGTGACCTGTCATTGGTGGGATCGATGATCACATCGATCCCACCAATCAGAGGAGACCCTTGTTTTGCCGGTTGCTAGGCACCGGCCTAGTAATCGGAGCTCACTGCTCCGATTTCTAGGCAGGTCACCGGCAGGTCAGGAAGCAGGGCACAGAGCGGTCACACCGCTGCTGTGCCCTGTGATTGGCGCGATCGTCGATGACATCGATTGCGCCAATCAGCAGCTGCAGGCCCTACTGGGCCTGTCCTAGGCTCCGGCCTAGGATCGGTGCTATTACTGCACCGATCCAGGCAGGTACAGGCAGGGCACAGCGCGGATATACCGCGGCTGTGCCCTGCGATTGGCGCGATCGATGTGATCGGCGATCGCGCCAATACAGGGGGTTCTGCTCCTTTCTATGCCTAGGCCTAGGATCGAGTACATCGGTATTCGATTCTAGCCTGGGATCTCACTGGGATTGGCTGAAACAGTGAGAAAGGCTGCGATTGGCTGTTCAGAATTGAACAGCCAATCACAGCGATCGGGAGTGAGGGTGGGCGGTGACAGACCCCGGGATGCCGGCGCCATCTCTCCTGAGGTAAGATGGCGTTGGAATTTTAATGCGATCATTGCGACTTAAGTCGCAATGTCGCATTAATGGACTGGACGTACTATCCCGTCCCCGGTTATATGGGCCCAGGTACCATGGACGGGATAGTACGTCCGATGGCAGTAAGGGGTTAAGTAAGAATGACACCACTGGACACTTTAAAAGGAGGCTGGTGCTTGGCATCATTGTTTCTCTTCTGTTAACCATGGTTATCTCTAAAGAAACACGTGCAGTCATCATTGCAATGCACAAAAATGGCCTAACAGGGAAGAGTATCGCAGCCAGAAAGATTGCACCTCAGTCAACAATCTATTGCATCATCAAGAACTTCAAGGAGAGAGGTTCTATTGTTGCCAAAAAGGCTCCAGGGCACCCAAGAAAGACCAGCAAGCGCCAGGACCGTCTCTTAAAAGTGTTTCAGCTGCGGGATCGGGCTACCAGCAGTGCAGAGCTTGCTCAGGAATGGCAGCAGGCAGGTGTGAGTGCATCTGCACGCACTGTGAGGCGGAGACTCTTGGAGCAAGGCCTGGTCTCAAGGAGGGCAGCAAAGAAGCCACTTCTCTCCAGAAAAAACATCATGGACAGACTGATATTCTGCAAAAGGTACAGGCAGTGGACTGCTGAGTACTGGGGTAAAGTTATTTTCTCTGATGAATCCCCTTTTCGATTGTTTGGGACATCAGGAAAACACCTCATTCGGAGAAGACAAGGTGAGCACTACCACCAGTCTTGTCTCATGCCAACTGTTAAGCATCCTGAAACCATTCATGTGTGGGGTTGCTTCTCAGCCAAGGGAATCGGCTCTCTCACAGTCTTGCCTAAAAACACAGCCATGAATAAAGAATGGTACCAGAATGTCCTCCAAGAGCAACTTCTCCCAACCCTCCAAGAGCAGTTTGGCGATCAACAATGCCTTTTCCAGCATGATGGAGCACCTTGCCATAAAGCAAAGGTGATAACTAAATGGCTCAGGGAACAAAACATAGAGATTTTGGGTCCATTGCCTGGAAACTCCCCAGATCTTAATCCCATTGAGAACTTGTGGTCAATCATCAAGAGACGGGTGGACAAACAAAAACTTAAAAATTCTGACAAAATGAAAGCATTGATTGTGCAAGAATGGACTGCTATCAGTCAAGATTTGGTCCAGAAGTTGATTGAGAGCATGCCAGGGAGAATTGCAGAGGTCCTGAAGAAGAAGGGTCAACACTGCAATATTGACTTGCTGCATTAACTCATTCTAACTGTCAATATAAGCTTTTGTTACTCATATGTTTGCAATTATATTTCTGTCTGTGATAGAAACATCTGTCAAACACACATAAAAACCAGAGGGCAGCAGATCATGTGAAAATATAATATTTGTGTCATTCTCAAAACTTTTGGCCATGACTGTATAGTGTTGAATCCACATTCTATACACTGGCCCATCTCTATACTATATACACAGCTCCACTCTACATTCCTTGCCACAGTATATATTGTGGAGCTGTGTATACTTCTCCTGTCCTGTATACATGGTGTAATTCTGAGTATCTGCTCTTATTGTGTGTGTGTGTTTATTTATTATATTATATATATATATATATATATAATATACAGTTATATGAAAAAGATTGGGCACCCCTATTAATCTTAAGCTTACTGTTTTATAAAAATTGGTGTTTTTGCAACAGCTATTTCAGTTTGATATATCTAATAACTATTGGACACAGTAATGTTTCTGCCTTGAAATGAGGTTTATTGTACTAACAGAAAATGTGCAATCTGCATCCAAACAAAATTTGACAGGTGCATAAGTATGGGACACCTCACCAGAAAAGTGACATTAATATTTAGTAGATCCTCCTTTTGCAAAAATAACAGCCTCTAGTCGCTTCCTGTAGCTTTTAATGAGTTCCTCTTTACAAAACAATTCCAGTTCAGTTAAGTTTGATGGTCGCCGAGCATGGACAGTCCTCTTCAAATGATCCCACAGATGTTCAATGTATTTAGGTCTGGGGACTGGGATGGCCATTCCAGAACATTGTAATTGTTCCTCTGCATGAATGCCTGAGTAGATTTGGAGCGGTGTTTTGGATCATTGTCTTGCTGAAAGATCCATCCCCTGCGTAACTTCAACTTTGTCACTGATTCTTGAACATTATTGTCAAGAATCTGCTGATACTCAGTGGAATCCATGCGTCCCTCAACTTTAACAAGATTCCCGTGCCGGCATTGGCCACACAGCCCCAAAGCATGATGGAATCTCCACCAAATTTTACTGTGGGTAGCAAGTGTTTTTCTTGGAATGCTGTGTTTTTTTGACGCCATGCATAACGCCTTTTTGTATGACCAAACAACTCAATCTTAGTATCATCAGTCCACAGGACCTTCTTCCAAAAGAAATTGGCTTCTCCAAATGTGCTTTTGCATACCTCAGCTGACTCTGTTTGTGGCGTGCTTTCAGAAACGGCTTCTTTCGCATCACTCTCCCATACAGCTTCTCCTTGTGCAAAGTGCGTTGTATAGTTGACCGATGCACAGTGACACCATCTGCAGCAAGTTGATGCTGCAGCTCTCTGGAGGTGGTCTGAGGATTGTCCTTGACTGATCTCACCATTCTTCTCTGCCTTTCTGATGTTTTTCTTGGCCTGCCACTTCTGGCCTTAACAAGAACTGACCCTGTGTTCTTCCATTTCCTTACTATGTTCCTCACAGTGGAAACTGACAGGTTAAATCTCTGAGACAGCTTTTTGTATCCTTCCCCTGAAAAACTATGTTGAATAATCTTTGTTTTCAGATCATTTGACAGTTGTTTTGAGGAGCCCATGATGCCACTCTTCAGTGGAGATTCAAACAGGAGAACAACTTGCAAGTGGCCACTTTAAGTAGCTTTTCTCATGATTACATACACCTGGCTATGAAGTTCAAAGCTCAATGAGGTTACAAAACAAAAAAAGTGCTTTAGTAAGTCAGTAAAAAGTAGGTAGGAGTATTTAAAACAAGAAAATGATAAGGGTGCCCATACTTATGCACCTGTCAAATTTTGTTTGAATGCAGATTGCACATGTTCTGCTAGTACAATAAACCTCATTTCAAGGCAGAAACATTACTGTGTCCAATAGTTATTAGATATATCAAACTGAAATAGCTGTTGCAAAAACACCAATTTTTATAAAACATTAAGCTTAAGATTAATAGGGGTGGCCAATCTTTTTCATATAACTAATGTATATATATATATATATATATATATTAATCACTCCGATAAGTTGTGAAAAAAGTGTCGGACTCCTTATTAGCCCATGTGGCAACGTTTCAGATCCATAACATAACCTTTCTCTGCTGTGGAACTGAAATGTTGCCACTTGGGCTAATAAAGAGTCCACCCCTCCGCCGCTTGCTCAGGGCCCCTGCACTTGCAATACTTACCTCTTCCCGCTCCTCCACTGCGGCATCTTCTGACTGTGACGTTTCAGGTCAGAGGTTGAGTGACGTCACGACTGTGTGCCCTCTGCCTGAACAGTCACAGTGCAGAGAGCCGGAAGACGCCGACGTTGAGTAGTCCAGAGCAGAGCAGTGGCCAGCGAGGAGAGGGGAGGATTTCATTTTTTTTTTAAAATGTTTTGAGCAATATATGGGGCCCATCATATACTGGAGCATCATATGGAGCATCATTTGGGGCCCATTATACTGAAGCATAATATGGGGTCAATTATATACTGGAGCATCATATAGGGCCCCATTATACTGAAGCATAATATGGGGCCCATTATATATGGAGTATCATATGGGGCCCATTATATATACGAGCATCATATGGGGCCCATAATATATGGAGCATCATATGGGGCCCATAATATATGGAGTATCATATGGGGCCCATAATATAAAGAGCATCATATGGGGCCCATTATTTATGAAGCATTATACGTGGCCCATTCTGTTTGGAGTTTGGATCAATATATGAGGCCCATCGTGTACTTGCTTGGAGCATTATATGGGGCCCATCATATTCTGTATGGAGCAATACATGGGGCTCATTATACTGTTTGGAGCATTTTATGGGGCTTATTATACTGTTTGGAGCAATGCATGGGGCTCATTATACTGTATGGAGTAATATATGGGGCTCATTCTGTATGGAGCAATATATGGGGCATGTTATTCTGTATAAAGCAATATATGGGGCTCATTATACTGTATGGAGCAATATATGGGGCTCATTCTGTATGGAGCAATATATTGGGCTCATTATTCTGTATGAGCATATATGGGGCCATAACGTATGGAGTATATGGGGCTCATTCTTATGGCAATATGGCTGTTATTCTGGGAAAAGCAATATATGGGGCTCATTTACTGTATGGAGCATTAGGGCTCATTCTGTATGGAGCAATATTGGGCTCATTATTCTGTATGGAGCAATATATGGGGCTCATTATACTGTATTGCAAACAGGGAAAAGGAAAAATTTAGCTCACCAGTTTCAGCAGGAGTTCACCCTCATGACACACTCAGGCATCAGTTCCAGAGGAATGGAGCAGTAGTGCACACACTGAGGTGCCTTGATCAGAGGCGTTGTCCACAACAAGGAGAAACGGAGAAAGGAGGAATGATCTCCAGCGTGAAGACTTGGATAAAAATGCAAATTTATTCAAAAAATATATTAAAAATAAACATCCATAAAGATATGATACACAGGCAGGGTCCCTGTTACAACCAACGCGTTTCGACCCATTGGGGTCTTAATCATTAGCCGGCCCTGTATGTACTGCACAGTACCACTTCTCCTGTCCTGTGGTCGAAGAGGCGACATTGGACTTTGGGAGGGTCAATATTGGTTTAGTATTTTCAATATTACTATGGCCAAATAAAAATTAAATATTGGAAAAGTGGTTTCAATGGATTATCACAAGTAATCCCCTCTCCTCTGGATAGGGGATAACTTTCCAATTGCTGGAGATTCGACTGCTGGGACCACCATGATCCTGAAAATCGGAGCTCTGTAGAGCAGCATGTAAATGCAGCTGTGGTCGATCATACACATTGTGGTGCCATTCACATGTGGCTCTTCAAATATCTCCTTTTAGGAGAGTGTGGGATAAGACAAAGAAAAGTAAAATTCACTGATCGGGGTGAGGAGTGTTATAGTTTGTGGGCTGGTGGGGTTTGTGTGGCAGGGCTGCTTTTTTGTCCCAGTCCGGCCCTGCTTCCATATACATATTTTATTACACACGTTTATTTCCTTTGTGTGTATTGGAACAACACAAAAAAAAACAGCGAAAAGGGCAAATTGGACATAATTTGTCTACTGTAACCTCCTACTTTGTGGCCTCCCCTCTAATACTTTCGCACCCCTCCAATCTATCCTAAACTCTGCTGCCTGACTAAGCCACCTGTCCTCCCGCTATTCCTCGGCCTCTCCTCTCTGTCAATCCCTTCACTGGCTCCCTATTACCCAGAGACTCCAGTTCAAAACCCTAACCATGGCATACAAAGCCATCCACAGCCTGTCTCATCCATACATCTGTGACCTTGTCTCCCTGTACTTACCTGCACGCAACCTCTGATCCTCACAAGATCTCTTCTCTACTCCCCTCTTATCTCTTCTTCCCACAATTGCATACATTTTTCCCGTGCATCCCCCCTACTCTGGAACTCTCTACCACAACATATCAGACTCGCCTACCGTGGAAACCTTCAAAAAGGAACCTGAAGACTCACCTTTTCTGACAAGCCTACTGTTGGCATATGCAACAGATTAGACTTATTATAAGTAAAAGGAGGACTTTATGCTGATCTGACAATAGATGGCGATGTTGTGTAACGTTTCCTTGCTTATTGTATAAGAAATAGTCTCACTTGTAGTTTCACTTTCGTTTTGTTCCTGTTTCCTGATGCAATGCTAAAATGACTGTGCATTTTCCTTTTACCTCATGTTGTAAGAAGTAAAAGCTTGTTATCCCATGAAGCCTGCTCTGTGAAGTTTTCTACTGCAAAGGTGTGGATTCAGAAGCTGTGCAACAGGTTATGGGCCCAGATACAACGTACCCAGAGAATCCAGACACCACAGATCCCAAGCACCCAGAATACCAGATACCCAGGACACTGGAACTCTCAGCAAGACCCTGGTGAATGCAGAAGAATTCTTCAATGCAAGTCTCTCCAAACAAGTAAGATAAGTTAAAAATGACAAGTAGAACAGAGCTAAAACTTACAGTAGCTAAACTGAATGATGAGAACTATCAGCTATGGAAGTTCAAAGTAGAGATGTTATTGTCTAAAGATGATTTATAGGAAGTAATCACTACAGATAGACCTGATCAGGATAATCAGACATGGGATAAGAAAAATAGACAAGCGAGAGCCACCATTAGCTTATTAGTGGATGATGCTCAATTAATACATATAAGAAATGAAGAAACAGTGAAAGGAATGTGGGAAGCATTAAGAAAGCTATATGAGAGACCAAGCTCAAATCACAAATTATTTTTATTAAGAAAGCTTTACAGTATGAGACTAAGTGCAGACAGTGACATGCAAAAGCATATATTCTCAATGATGGAAGTGATGTCACAGCTAAGATCTATTGGTGAAGACATTAAAGAAAGTCATATAGCAGCAATTTTATTGTGCAGTTTACCAGATTCATATACTGCTTTAATAAATGCTCTAGAGACGAGAACAGAAACAGACATTACATTAGAGTTTGTGAAAACAAGACTCATAGATGAATATCAGAGAAGAAAAGAACAAAGCAATGATTCTTCTACTGATAAGGACAGTGAAAACGCTCTTAAAGCTACAGAATTTAAAAAACCTTATAATAAAGAGACAAGAGAATGCTTCAGATGTAAGAAAAAAATAAAGACTGTACCATATGGAAAGCAGAACAACAAAAATTACAACATAAAAAGCTTAACAGAAAGTAAAAAACACAATTTCCAATTCGTGTGAGAATAATTGGAATGGCACATTCAAAATAACAGACAAGAAATGATCACTTGGTTGATTTATTGATTCAGGAGCAACGAGTCATATGACAAGTGACAAGAATTTCTTTACTGATCTTGATTTAGATAAGAAAGAAGCCATTTATCTTGCAGATGGAAGCAAAATAACCGCAGAAGGTATCGGACAAGGTATGCTAAATTGTTCAAACAAGTTCGAACAAGATTGAAAGATACTTGTACAGGATGTGTTGTATGTTCCAAAATTGGAAGGCGGATTATTATCTGTGAAACGTTTAACAGCAAAAGGACTTACAGTAAAATTCAAAGATAATGAGTGTGCAATTATTGCAGGAAACAAGATGATAACCAAAGTCAAGGCAGATGAACAATTATATCATTTTGACAAACCAAAAGGAACAGATGAAGGTATGTACACATGATCACAAAAACTGTATTCACATGTGGCATAGACGTCTAGGACATAGACACCCGGACAGTATAGGGGAACTACAGAGAAAAGAATTGACAAAAGATTTAAAGATATCAGATTGTTCAATTACCATAAGATGTGAATGTTGTATAAAATCCAAAGCCACAAGGATATCTATTCCAAAAGAAAGTGAGATGAAAAGCGAAAGACCACTTGATTTGGTGCATACTGACATATATGGACCCATGAAAGTGACTACATCAGGAGGCAATAGATACATGTTGACTTTTATAGACAACTACTCACGATACTCAGTCACATACTTAATTAAGAACAAAAGTGAAGTTTTTGATAAACTTGTAGACTATGTAACAAGATCAAGTAACAAATTTCAAAGGAACACATAAAAAAACTGACCGGCACATCCAAACAGAGATCCAATGTGAACAGGTGCTAAAACCTAGAGTCACCAACTCATACATATTCAAGAAAAAAATGTAGCACACTGTAGCGCTATAGCTTGCGGACACAAATATGAAAATATGAAAAATATGAAAAATGAATTGCATCACTGCCTTAGAAATATGAAAAATTGAGAAGTCTTAGTGCATGAAAAGGTCAATTTATGTGTACCTGGGAGCCACGTTAAGGCTCTTCTCGTATCCCAGGTCCTAACTATGCCAATCCTCACTTAGAAAAGTCTGTCTGCATGGGAACATATGAATCCTCTCTTCAGACCAAAATCTACATCTCTGTGGAGAGGCAACGAACCTGGTATAATCAAAAAGCCTGTGACCAACAGGTGGAGTGCTCAGCAGAAGGTAAATAAATACTTATCAAAAAACTGACCGCACATCAAAACATAGATCCAATGTGAACAGTGCTAAAACCTAGAGTCACCAACTCATACATATTCAAGAAAGAAAGGTAGCACACTGTAGCGCTATAGCTTGCGGACACAAATATGAAAATATGAAAAATATGAAAATGAATTGCATCACTGCCTTAGAAATATGAAAATTTTCAGATTTCTAAGGCAGTGATGCAATTCATTTTTCATATTTTTCATATTTCATATTTTGTGTCCGCAAGCTATAGCGCTATAGTGTGCTACCTTTTTTATTGATTAAATTTCCAAGGAAGCCAGTTGTCATCAGAAGTGATAATGGAGGTGAATTTACAGGTCACAGAACAGAAGACTAGTTAAGACAAAATGGAATAGAACATCAGGCAACTGTTCCATACACACCTGAACAAAATGTAGTAGCAGAAAGGAAAAACAGAACTCTAACAGAAATGATGAGATGTATGCTGACAGATTCTAAACTACCAGAGAAATATTGGGGTGAGGCAGCAATAACAGCTACATATCTACAGAACTGACTTTTTTTCCAGAAAACTGAAGAAAACTCCATATGAACTGTGGCAAGGTATGAAATCAAGTGTCAATCATTTAAAAGTTTTTGGATGTAAAGTTTTTATATTCATTCCAACAGAAAAACGTTCCAAACTTCAAAACTGGAAGGAATATTCGTTGGATATAGTGAAAACTGCAAAGGATATAGAATCTTAGATCCCAAAACAGACAGAGTTACAGTGAGTAACAGTGTGACATTCATTGAAGATTTAAATGAAGACATTATGATTTCAGTTGAAACAAAAAAATGAGAAAAACAATAGTGACATAACTGAAGAAATATCTGATGAGAAAGAAGTAGAAATTAATGAAGAACAAAATACTGAAAGTGAAGAATCACAACTACAAACAGACACAGAACCAAGACGTTCAACAAGAGAAAACAAAGGAAAACCACCAAAAGGCCTCTCAATACAAGGTGAATCTATCTCTTGGGAAGACATAGCTCGACTTCCAGAAGGAGAAGACTATGATGAAACATTTTCTCCAGTTGTCAAACACACTACAATAAGAACTTTACTTACAGTTGCAGCAATGGAAAAGATGGAACTAAGACATCTGGATGTAAAGATAGCTTTTTTAAATGGAGATTTAACAGAAGACATTTACTTGGAACAACCTCCAGGATTCAAAGATGAAAGAAATCCAAACAATTTTTGTAAACTACAGAAAAGCATATATGGTTTATAGCAAGCAGCTAAAGCGTGGAATGACAAAATCACGGAAGTACTAACAAATGAAAAATTTCAAAGAAGCAAAGCTGATCCATGCTTGTACACAAAAAGACTGAGTAATAGATGGATTTATGTACTCATATATGTAGATGACATTTTGATTTGTTTTAAACAAGAAAGGGATAAAGAAAACATTCTAAAAATCCTGAAGCAACATTTTGAAATCAAAGACTTAGGAAATGTAAAACAGTACCTAGGAATACAGATAGAAAGAGAAGAAGACGGAAGTTTCCTACTGAATCAAAATCACATGTTTCAAGACCTAACAGAAAAATTTGGATTAAAGGATGCAAAAACAGTAAAGTCTCCAATGGTAACTAATTATCTCAAAGAGATGGACAGTGAAGAAAATATGCTACCAAACAATGAAGAATACAGAACAGCAATAGGAAAACTACTGTATCTAGCAACCGTTACAAGACCAGACATCGCAGCAGCAGCAGTAGGAATCCTGAGTAGAAAGGTATCAAAACCAAATAAAGCTGAATGGAATGCCGTGAAGAGAGTGATACATTATTTGAAAGGAACTAGCAATGTTAAGCTGAAATTACCCACAGGTGATAATTGCATTTTAACCGGATATGTTGATGCAGATTGGGCTGGAGATCCAACTGACAGAAGATCTACCAGTGGACATATTTTTTTCTCTCAGGTGGACCAATAAGTTGGACAAGTAAGAAACAGTCAATTGTGACACTATCTTCAACAGAAGCAGAATATGTTGCAGCAGCACATGCGAGTCAAGAAGTACTGTGGTTAAGACAATTGTTAGCAGATCTAGGACAGCCACCGTTTGAACCAACAAAACTAAAAGAGGACAATCAAGGATGTCTTGTTCTTGCTCAGATGGAAGGAGTCAATCCAAGAACCAATCATATTGATGTGAAATATCATTTCTTGAGAGATCATCAGGACCAAGGAGTCTTGAAGTTGGAGTGTTGCCCTACTGAAGAAATGACAGCAGACATTTTCACAAAGGTGTTGAATGCTGATAAACATCAGAGACTAATAAAAAAGTTGGATTTGATTGAATAAGTCCTTACTGTTGAGAAAGGGTGTGGCATATGCAACAGATTTGGACTTATTATAAGTAAAAGGAGGACTTTATGCTGACCTGACAATAGATGGCAATGTTGTGTAACGTTTCCTTGCTTATTGTATAAGAAATAGTCTCACTTGTAGTTTCACTTTCGTTTTGTTCCTGGTTTCCTGATGCAATGCTAAAATGACTGTGCATTTTCCTTTTACCTCATGTTGTAAGAAGTAAAAGCTTGTTATCCCATGAAGCCTGCTCTGTGAAGTTTTCTACTGCAAAGGTGTGGATTCAGAAGCTGTGCAACACCTACAACCTGCAGTAACCACTGACCTACCAAACCACTGCACAACCAGCTCGGCCCCCACCTACTGTATCCTCACCCATCACTTATAGATTGTGAGCCCTCGCATGCAGGGTCCTCTCTCCTCCTGTGCCAGTCATGACTTGTATTGTTTAAGATTACTGTACTTGTTTTTATTATGTATACCCCTTTTCACATGTAAAGCGTCATGGAATAAATGGCGTTATAATAATAAATAATAATAATTTTACACAAAACCCCAAAAATGGGCAGCACAAAATTGTTGGCACCCTCAACTCAATATTTGGTTGCACACCGTTTGGAATAAATAACTGCAATCATTTGCTTCCTAAAACATTAACAAGCTTCTTACATTTTTGACCACTTTCCTTTTGCAAGCTGCTCCAAGTCTCTCATATTTGAAGGTTGCCTTCTCCCAACCGCAATTTTAAGATCTGTCCATGGGTTTTCAATGGAATTTAGATCCGGACTCATTGTTGGCCACTTCAGATCTCTCCAGCACTTCGTTTGCATGCATTTCTGGATGCTTCTTGAAGTATGTTTGAGGTTATTATCTTGCTGAAGGACCTATGACCTAGAACGCAAACCCAGCTTTTTGACACTGGACACTACATTGCTATCCAAAATCATTTGGTAATCTTTATATTTCATGATGCCTTGCACACAGTCAAGGCACCCAGTGCCAGAGGCAGCAAGACAACAACTTTGATCGTGAAGCAGAAGTCCAGCGTGGATATCACCCACGCAGGACTTCTGCTTCACCTTCATACTACTTGCAGCACTGCATGATCCGCGCGGTGGGACTGGAGAGGAGGTGAACTGATCTTTGCTTCTTTTCAACAACTTTGATTCTCCACCATATTTGACTGTAGGTAATGTGTTCTTTTCCTTGTAGGACTTATTCTGTTTTCAGTAAACTGTAAAATGATGTTCTTTACCAATAACCCTCTAACTTGGTGTCATCTGTCCACAAGACACTTTCCCATAAGGATTTTGGCTTAAGGTACTGCCACACTAAGCTATCCCGCTAGCGATCTCGTTAGCGTTGCATACTAATGAGATCGCTAGCGGGATTGTTTCTATATCGCTAAATGCTGCCGCATTTAGCGATATAGTTAACGACGCTATCGCCGTTAGCGATCTTCTTAACGACTTTGCGGTACAAAAGTACCGCTAAATCGCTAAGAAAAGGTGCCACACAGCGATAAGATACTTACCCAGCGGGAGCGCCAGCGATGAAATAGGGTCCGGAACGATTCCAGCGACGAGCGAGATCACAGCAGGAAGCTCGTCGCTGGAAGCTGCCGCACTGAACAATATCGCTAACGGGATCGCTAAATAGTGACGTTTTTAGCGATCCCGTTAGCGATATTGTTCAGTGTGGCATACCCTTTACTCATGTACATATAGGTGAACTGCAGTTTAGCTTTTTATGTCATTGTGTCAGCAGTGGGGTTCTTCTGGGTCTCCTGCCATTGCATTTCATTTCATTCAAATGTCAACAGAAAGTTTGCGCTGACACTAACGCACCCAGAGCCTGCAGAGGACAACTTGAATACCAGTGTGAGACAAATAACTAACACAGATCAGTAGAACTGAACCTTTTCTCCTTATAAACACATTAGCAGCTGCAGCTCTGATGTTTTGCTACACTGTCACAAACGTGTCTACCTGTGAGATGGAAGCTGAAGCTGAGAAAAACCTGCAGATGTGTCAGGTATAATAACAACCAGCTCTGCAGTGAAATAAGGTGAGCAGAGATCTGCCACTGCATATCACACTAATGCCCATTTCTGTTTAAAAAAGCTCTGGAGGCAGAGTCATCTTTCAAGTGACATCCTCCCTACGGCCTGGTAAAAGTCATTTACATAAAGTGATAAAAGCCGATTTATCCGCAACAAGGCATCTGATATGATGCATACATTAATGACTTATTTCAGCTTGTTTTGCTCCAAACACCATTCCTGCATATTCCTTCTGGTTTTGCTGACTTTGCCACTAACTCCTGATCTTTACTTTTGTATTCTGTCCACTGGCTCAGATTGTCATGTATGACTTGACCTTCACCCAGAACTGTATAGGTGATCAATACACTGATCATAAAATATTCAGGAGACTCTGATCTGGGGAGTAAGGAGAATAAATGTCCATACATCCATTATTTTTTTTACACCCCATGTTAGTGTGCAACAATCAGATCTTTGCCACTGTGGATTCATTACCGACATCAGTGGCAGACATTTTGGCTGCTAAGGAGCCCGTGAGTCAGGTGGAGGGTCCTGGTGCCAAACGGCATCCTCATTTGGTCTCTCAATTTCAATGGTACCTGTATACAGCCATTGGCTACCTGTCATTTTTATCATACAGTACTTGCAAGGGGCTGTAAGGACTCATAACGTGTGAGTGTGAAAGTGATGCGGAGGCATCATACTATGTGTGGTGTGCTGTGTGGGCCATCAAACTGAGTAAGTGGAATGTGGGGGCATCATACGGTGTATGGGAGCAGTGTGGGCCATTACATTGTGCTGGTAGTTATGGGGCATCATACTGTTTTGGGGGGGCACAGTGGGAACAAAATATTGTGTGGGGTATCATACTGTCTGGGGAAGCTGTGGGGGCCATCATACTGTGGGGAAGACATCATACTGTGTTAGCCATTAAGGGCTAAAGTGGAATCATACTGTTTAGGGGATCATAATGTCTGAAGGACTGTGGGTGCATAGTAATGTAGGGGGGACTTGTGACATCCTACTGTGGACTGGTCAATGTTGGGGCATCATTCTGTGTGGGGGCATTGTAGGGGCAATGTACTGTGTTAAGGATCACTGTGGATTCTTTTTAAATTGTGTGGGGGAGCTGTGTGTGGGAGAACTGTGGGGAATCATACCATGGGAAGGGGTCACTGTGGTGGCATCATACTGTAGGGTCATAATTTTCTGTGGGAGCACTATAAGAACATCATATTTTGCTAAGGGTCACTGTGGAGGCCTCATAATGTATGTGGAGGAACTGTGTGGAAATCATTATGAAGGGAGGGTGGTCATTATGGGGCATCATACTGTGTTAGGAGTCACTATCAGAGTCTCATAATGAGTGTGGGGAATGCGGGACATTGTACTGTTTTGGGGCAGTGTAGGGACAAAACACTGTGCTGGAGCTGCTATAGTGTCATCATACTGTGTGTGTGAAGAGTACAGTGGGAAATTAGGATTGCTTTAAATTTCATTCATTCCTGAGTCTACTATAAAATATACTGTTTCAACAATGACATAATATTTGGTACATATGCAGTTTATGTGCAGAACATTCCAGGTTTATTAATAAAACTAATTTACTGTTTTTTCCCTTTAGTTTATGCTGTATTACTAAATGCGTAATGAGAATAAGTATGTTCCTCAGGAGAGAATAAATTAATTGCATGTGGGTCCAGTGCAAGTACTCTTGTCAGCTTGTGAGTAGCACAATATCTTATTAGCTTGTGAGTAGCACAGTATCTTGTCAGCTTGTGAGTAGCACAGTATCTTGTTAGCTTGTAAATAGCACAGTATCTTATTAGCTTGTGAGTAGCACAGTATCTTGTCAGCTTGTGAGTAGCACAGTATCTTATTAGCTTGTGAGTAGCACAGTATCTTATTAGCTTGTGAGTAGCACAGTATCTTATTAGCTTGTGAGTAGCACAGTATCTTGTCAGCTTGTGAGTAGCACAATATCTTATTAGCTTGTGAGTAGCACAGTATCTTGTCAGCTTGTGAGTAGCACAGTATCTTGTCAGCTTGTGAGTAGCACAGTATCTTGTTAGCTTGTAAATAGCACAGTATCTTATTAGCTTGTGAGTAGCACAGTATCTTGAGTCAGCTATGTGAGTAGCACAGTATCTTATTAGCTTGTGAGTAGCACAGTATCTTATTAGCTTGTGAGTAGCACAGTATCTTATTAGCTTGTGAGTAGCACAGTATCTTATTAGCTTGTGAGTAGCACAGTATCTTATTAGCTTGTGAGTAGCACAGTATCTTGTAGCTTGTGAGTAGCACAATATCTTGTTAGCTTGTGAGTAGCACAGTATCCTTGTTCACCTTTAAATTTTGTTTACAGTATCTTATTTGCTTGTAAATAGCACAGAATCTTTTAGCTTGTGAAAGCACAGTATCTTGTCCCGCTTTTGAGTACACAGTATCCTTTTTAGTTTTAATAGCACATACTTTTTAGCTTGAGTAGCACAGTATCCTTTTTGCTTGTGATAGCAAAAGTATCTTTTTCACTTGAGATAGCACAGTATCTTGAAACTTTGGAATTAAACACAGAACTTGTAGCTTGTGATAGCACAGTATTTATTAGCTTGTGATACACAGTATCTTTAGCCCTTTTGAATTTGGGACATTTTCTTGTTACTTGTAAATTAAACACCCGAAACTTGTCCCGCTTTAAAATACACAGTTTCTTGTCAGCTTTAAAAAAGGGACAGTATCTTTTAGCCCTTTTTATAGCACCGTATATTAAGCTTTTCGGAAAGGGGAAAAACAGATCTTTTAGCTTGTATTTTCCCATAAACTTTTTTTCTTTTTGACTAGCCCAGTATCTTTAGCTTTTAAAAAACACAGTATCCTTTTTACCCTTTTGACTAGCACAGTATCTTTTTAAATTGTAAATACACAGTATTTGTTAGCTTGTGATACACAGTTTTATTAGCTTGTGGGGTAGCCCCCTATCTTTTTGCTTTGATACACGTAACTTTTACTTTGAAAGCACAGTTTTCTTTTAAGTTGTTACTACAATTTTCTTTTTAGCTTGTGAAGCACAGTATCTTTTAGCTTGTGATTTTAAAAGAAAACTTGTTAGCCCTTGGGGATAGGGACGTATCTTTTAGCTTGTGACCCAGCACAGTATCCCCTTTTAGCTTGTGAATAGCACCGAAACTTGTCCGCTTTTAAAAACACCTTCTTTAAACTTGTTTAAAGCCAATCTTTTTTAGCTTTAAAAAGCACAGTTCTTTTAGCTTGTAAAAAAACACGTACCCCTTTTTAGCTTGTGAAAGCACAGTATCTTGTTGCTTTTTTTGATAGCACAGTATCCGGGTTTGCTTGT
>JARQOD010011436.1:0-23403 GCA_033576555.1 Oophaga sylvatica
GATCTCCTGGTACTGTAGAATGTGTTTTTTTTGCTGTGATGGGTTGGTCCTCCTGGTACTGTATCAAGTGTGCATGTTTTCACTGTGATGAAGTGGATCCCCCGGTACTGTTTAAAATGTGCATGGATTTGAAGTGATAATGTGGATCCCCTGCTACTGTATAATGTGCGTGTTTTGCAAGTGATAATGTGCGTCACCATGGGTTCCCTGTGATGAAGTTGGTCCCCCTGGTACTGTATCAAGTGTGCATGTTTTCACTGTGATGAAGTGGATCCCCTGGTACTGTGTAAAATGTGCATGGTTTTGAAGTGATAATGTGGATCCCCTGCTACTGTATAATGTGCATGTTTTCAATTGATAATGTGGATCTCCTGGTACTGTAGAATATGTTTTTTTTGCTGTGATGGGGTTGGTCCCCTGGTACTGTATCAAGTGTGCATTTTTTTCCAGTGATAGGGTGGGTCCCCCTGGTACTGTTTATGTGTCCAATTCATGACGGGATGTTGTATACCGTACACCATTAAGCTCACTGCAGTCCATGTTTGACTTTTATTTTTTTCAGCCAGGGCCAAGGAATCTACATATATTCACTGGCCCTTTTTGTCTGTTTATTCCACAGCAGAAGACTAGAAAGAGAGGCGCAAGAGAGCGGCAGCAGCAGCAGCAATGGGAGAGGAGCAGCTACTTGAAGAGAGGAGGGCAGCCAGCAGAAAGTAAATCTGACATCCACCATTTCCCGAAAAATGTAATCCCTTTTTTTTCTCTTTCAGCCAGGGCCAAGGAATAAACATATATTCACTGGCCCTTTTTGTGTCCTTATTCAACAGCCAAAGACGTCAAAGAGAGGCAGCAGCAGCAAGGGGAGAGGAGCAGCTAGTTGTAGAGAGGAGAACAGCCAGCAGAAAGTAAATATGACATCCCCCATTTCCCTAAAAATGTAATCTTTTTTTTTCTCTTTCAGCCAGGGCCAAGGAATATACATATATTCACTGGCCCTTTTTGTGTCCTTACTCAACAGCAGAAGAGCAAGGGGAGAGGAGGATGTACTTGAAGAGAGGATGACAGCCAGCAGAAAGTAAATATGACATCCCACATTCCCCAAAAAAATTTACATTTTTGCATTTTCAGCCAGGACCAAGGAATACACATATATTCACTGGCCCTTTTTGTGTCCTTCTTCCACAGCATAGACCAGCAAACAGCGTCGGCAGCAGCTGCACTTGCGGCTTTAGCCGCTGAAACTGCGGCTTCAGCTAAACCGGAGTCAGTGGAGCTGCAGCAGGAGTTGGAGACATCTTCTTCTGGGAGCCCTCCTTCCCATCGTCAGCATTTGGCGGTAAAAATATATAATTTATTTTTTCTCCACAAAAAAATCTGTGGGATATATGTATTGGTTGTCTTTTTTTATTAACAGGATTCGCAAGATGAAGGAGCTCCCAGAGGAAGAAGGACGGGGTGGAGAGATACCCGGAGTGGGCTCACAATTCGTAAGCATCCTGCATCAATCGCAGAAACACAGCATCACACGACACACAACACATAGAAAACCATTTAGTACATAATTCACACAGCGGGCAACACATGCCTATATCACAAAGTTTTATTTTTTCTATTTAGTCTCTTGGATCTGGTAGCCAACAAAGGGGTCCTCACAGTGCCTCCCAGAGTCGTCGTCATAAGAGCGGTGGCGGTTACCACCGTGTAAGTTTTTTTTTCTTATCTTTTTTTTTCTTCCAATTGAAATTTTTGGTAAAAATTAATCCTTTTTTGTTTTTTGTAATATTTTTTTTTTACATTTTTAATTTCAAATTTTTTGGTTTGCTTTTAACTTTTTTAGTCTTTTTCCATTAATTTTTAAATATTTTTGTCTTTTTTCTAAATAGTTTTTGAATTTTTGTATATATATTATTTTTTTTTTGGATTTTGTTAAACATTTATCCTTTTTTTCTTTTTCACTTGTTAGTGTGGAGGCTAATGTTTTTTTTTTTCTGTTTTTATTTCACAGGCTTCACAGCGTACTCCCGATTCAGATGGTGAGGAGGGGATAGACGTCGACCTCCTCATTGATCTGGTCAGAGAAAGGGAGCCGCTGTGGAACATGGGGGACCGCCGCCATTCTGATCAAGTAGTGACCCGACGGCTCTGGGAGGAAGTGGCATCGGCAATGGTGGACCGCTGGGAGGACCTCGATGATCGGTCCCAGACTAAACACCGTAAGTATAGATCAGGTTGCTGACTGTAAAGCTGTGTTTCCCAAACTTCAGTCCTCGTGTCCCCCACGGTTCATGTTTTCAGGATTGCCTTTTGTGCAACACAATGGAAATACTGAAAACATGACCTCTGGGGACACGATGACTGAAGTTTGGGAAACACTGATGTTGTATAGTAACCAATGTGTGCTTTCTCGTTTCAGGGGAGAGAATTGTGAAGCTGTGACGGTCTGTGAGGGATCGCTTCAAGAAGGAGTTCAACAAGGAGATGCGGGCCCCGAGTGGATCTGCAGGACGCCAGAGCAAGTACAAGTATGCACGAGCCCTGGCATTCCTGCGGGAAACTATGGTCACCTGAAGGTAAATATTACTATAAAATGTTAACATCTATCAAATGTTTTTTTACAGCCAGGGCCATTCCACATCTGTATATTAATTGTATGTTTTCTCTTTATTCCACAGCACGGTGACCAGCACTCGGGCGCCCGCAGAGTTGGCGCCTTCTGGGGCGATCCCTCAGGAGACCGACACCAAGGGACACTTCGACCGCCTCGGTACATCTGCACCTTCTCAGCCTTCCCTCACATTCGTTCCCGCAGTCCCATCCACCAGCGCTGGAGCATCGTGGCCGCCTGCATTACATGCAGCTGCTGGTGAGGAGATAGCATTCCCTTTACCCCACCCTTCTGCCACTGCCACCTCTAGTACAGCTGCGGGTACTGGGCGGCAGTGGCAGAGGGGTCAGGAAAGGAGCCATGCGCCCGAGTTCTTGCATTTGAATGCATCTTTCCAGAACTGTCTTAAAGTATTATCTGAACAACTTGCCACAGGCATTAATCAGATAACCTCCAGCATTTTGGAAGTAAAGACACTTCTGCAAACCATGCAGTCGGAAGCAAGATCATCTCCTAATCACAGCTTTTTTAGGTCTGGGGTGGAGCGCATAGATACGCTATCTGCTGACCAGCAGATGTATGTAATGCATACGTGCCATGCTGCTCTAGTGCAGGTTACCACCCAACCTCCTCCATCCACCCTAGTCATTCCTCCACCTCCCCCCCTCCACCCGCCGTCCCTCCTCCCCCTCCTATTCAATACCAGCCACCTCCCCAGCTCCAGCAACCTCCCCAGTACCAGCCACTTACCCAATTCCAGCAACCTTCCCAGTACCAGCCACCTCCCCAAATCCAGCCACTTCCCCAACTGCAGTCACCTCCCCAGTACCAGCAACCTCCCCACTACCAGCCACCTACCCCGTACCACACTCCTACCTCTTACCGATCTCCTTCCCCCTTCCAATTCCCTACCATGTCACCTGCTCCTCCTGCCCAACCCTCCACTCCACCACCCACCTGTTCTGCCTTTAACTTGTCTTCCCATTCTCTCACTCTTTCCACCCCTTCACCTCTTCCTGTTCCTTCACCACCACCATCCCAGTCGTCCCTCCACACTCCCACGGTCGAATTGTCCCACAGCCCCTCCAGCACTATTTCCACCCCACAATACACACAACTCTAAATATGTGTTTTCTTTTCTACCCTTAAATAAAAAATTCTACTTTAATGAAAAATTAAAGTTTATTGAAATTGCAAACAGTTGGCAAAAAGGCCATATTTTCAAAAAATTATATTAAAAAATATTTTTTTAATAAAAGTTAAAGTGGTTTACAAATGTTGTCTGTCATTTCTTTACAGGATGTTAGGTAACAAATGTATTAAACCAGGTAAACATGTGGGTACACAAACACCAACATCTGTTAGGGTAATATGTCAAAAATATCTACATAACTTTGAGGAACATAAATTTTACCTTTTTGACAAAGTTTTGTCCCGGGTTGTGGAGTATAGAAAGTATCTTACCTTTTTCCAAAACTTGTGTACTTTATGAGGTTATCCCCTAGCATTTACACATTTTTTGTAAAAAGGTGAAATACTTTGGGTTATTTAAAAAAAAAAGACAGGTACACAACTATGGCCAAAAGGTTACATACAGTACAAAACACACAAGAATGTAGAAAAGTTTCCTTATTGTGGGTACAGAAAGACTTTTAAAAGAAATAATCAATTGATCACACTCTGTCATCCTGCCAGTCTACTCTACCTTCTGGTGACACAAAGTATTGGGCAAAATGGTCCCTCATTCTTGAAATCGCCAGTGTACTCCGAGTGGTAATGTTGATGTAGTCGTGCAAGGTTGTTTCTTGATTGTGATCCTCAATAGAAATCGGTTCCTTGGTGATCACAAAATTATGTAGGACCACGCACGCTTTTACAACGTCATCCACAGCCTCTGTCTTCAAGTTTATCGCAGACAAAAGGACACGCCATTTGGCTGTCATAATCCCAAACGCACACTCCACCATCTGTCTGGCTCTTGTGAGGTGGTAGTTGAAAATTCTCTTTGTATGGGTCAATCCTCTGCTGGCGTACGGCTTCAAGAGGTGTTCGGACAGCTGGAATGCCTCATCACCTACACACATGAAAGGCACAGGTGGGCCAGAGGTTTGAGGCAGTGGCCTAGGGGGTGGAAACTGAAAATTGTTTCCGTACAGTCTCCGTCCCATAGCAGAAAGTTTAAACACTTGAGAGTCATTGGACCGTCCATAAGCCCCAATGTCCACAGCAATAAATTTGTACTCCGCATCAGCAATAGCAATCAGGACGACCGAAAAATATTTCTTGTAGTTAAAGAATTCTGATCCGGTTCCTGCAGGTTTTTGAATGCAGATGTGTTTGCCATCAACAGCACCCAGGCAATTTGGAAACTGGCAGATACGGAGAAACTGGTCCACTATTTCAAGCCACCGGTCTGTAGTTGGCTCTGGAAGAAATTCTCCAACCAAAAAGTCCCACAGAGCACGACAAGTATACTTAATGATGCCTGATAGCGTCGAAATTCCAAGGCGATACTGGAAATGGAGCGATGACAGCGTTTCTCCAGTTGCCAGAAATCTGTAAACAAAATTGAAAAAATAAATTTGTTCACAATCACAGCATTACATAGCAGAACTCAGCTATAACTATTGGAGATACCAAAAAAAAAAAAAAAAGGAAAAACACACAGTTTTTGACCATGTTTATTGTACTGATAGGGTTCCCTTGTCCTGTGATGTTAAAAAAATAATAACAATACAAGTGTGCTCAAGCAAGCAGATCCAATACATAAGCTTACCTTATAGTGACCATGAGACGCTCCGCCGGAGAAATCGAGAAGCGACAATAGGTGTCGGATCTTCGGATTTGTTCTCCAACACGCTCCAGCAAAAAGTCAAAATTCTCTTTCTTCATCCGAAGATAGGCAAAAAATTTCTCAGGGTTTTCTTTCAGCTCCATGTTGAGTGTAGAATACACACCACGGGTAAGTCTCTGTGCTGTGATGGGGTGGATCCACATACGGCGTCGTCGGTAATGCGCTGCTCTATCTTTCTCTCATTCTCCATAACGATAATCTTCAAGCGATTCGCCTCCGCTGTAAAATCCACCAGATTCTTGAATATATTGCCAATAATAACATCCATGTTCGCCAGTCACTTGCTACTTGCTCTTCTCTCCAACCTGCACTTGCTCCTCTACAACCTGTCAAAGATGGGCTGTAGGAACAGTGTATATATAGGATTACAGTAGCCAATCATGTTTAGAACCCCAAAAAAGGGCGTTTTTAAAAACCGGATCGGTGTAATCCGTCGATAAACGGATAAAAAACTGGATACACCGGATGAGACGGATCCGGTTTTTGTTCGGATGCCCGAGACTGATCCGGCGAAAAACCGGATGCGTCTCATCCGGTTTTACATACTAGTTGCCCAATGCGGCGAACCGGCAAAACGCCGGTGGCGTCGTCAGGCGCAAAACGGATGTGTGAAAGAGGCCTTAGTGCAGCGTTGACAGCTTGCATAACATAGGGATGATCCCATGCTATACAATCGATCAGCCTGCAAAAAATGGAATTCCCACAGTGGGACAAAGTTAAAAAGTAAAAAAAAGTTTTTAAACAATTGTAAAAATATGAAAAAAGTAATATTAAAAAAATAAAAATATTTTGTACTCATAAATAAATATTTTTATGAAAAAAAAATATATAAACAATAAAAGTACACATATTTGGTATCGCCGCTTCCGGAACGACCCAATTTAGGAAACTGTCCTGCTAGTTAACCCCTTTAGTGAACAACAGAAAAAAAGTCAAAAAAACAATGCTTTACCATTATTCCGTCGTACAAAAAGTGGAATAAAATGCAATCAAAAAGATGTATATAAATAAACATGGTACCGCTCAAAACATCATCTTCTCCTGCAAAAAACAAGCCATCATACATCTCCATCAGAGGAAAGAGGAAAAATAAAAAAGTTATGGCTGTCAGAATAAAGTGATTAAAAAATTATTTTTTCTATATTATAGTTTTTATTATGTAATAGCGCCAAACACAAAAAAAATATATCTATGGTATTGCTGTAATTGTACTGACCCGAAGAATAACAGTGATTTATCAATTTTACCACAAGCATAATGACATAACCTCCCCCAAAAAAATCCTAAAATGCTGATTTTTGTTCATTCTGCCTCCAAAAAAATCAGAATAGAAAGCGATCAAAAATTATCATGTGACTGAAAACTGTACCAATAAAAACGTCAACTTGTCCCGCAAAAAACAAGCACTCACATGACTTTGTGGGAAGAAATATGAAAGAATGATAACTCTCAATATATGGTGATGCCAATAAAAAGCATTTTTTAGTGTGTAATAGCAGCCAAACAAAAAAAAACTATATAAATCTGGTATAGCTGAAATCCCATGAAGAATAAAGTTGCCTAATCACTAATACTGCACCAGGAACAGCGTAAAAAATAAATGGAACCAATTCTTCACCTAGTGTTTTATTCATTCTGCCTCCCAAACATCGCAGTAAAGCTCGGCTCCCAATTATCCTGATAGCTAACATCGGGGATTCTGTGTAAATCTCTGAAATATGTGATTCAGATGGAACCTCCATCAAAAGATTCCCTATAATGAGGCAGATGGAGGCATTGTGGACGCCATAGGACCTGTGATTCGGCACAAAAATGCCATTGGCCACAGTTTTGTGCACTTCTGCAAAGAAGGACGCCACTGAACAGAGGCCAGACACAGTCCAGAGTAACTCTGCTAAGACATTATATTGAATAGATCACTCTGGGGTTTCATTTAAATCACATCACTTTGAGATTACGGCCGGGTCAAACTTGCGAGAAACTCGCATGAGTCTCACATCTCAATACCCGGCACTGCCGCCGGCACTCGGGACCGGAGTGTGCGACTGCATGTATTTCTATGCAGCTGAGTGTTCTGGTCCGAGTGCCGGCGGCAGTGCTGGCCATTAAGGAGCAACACTCGTTTGAGTGACCCCGGCCTTAGATGGAAACCCCAAGCTAATTGCTCAGCTTAGAGCGCTGGATAAATGTGATCACAAACATGTGAAATGTTCACAATAAAAACTTCAAATCAATCCACAAAATAAGCAAGCCCCCACTCAGGTCTGTTATGTGTTAATGGAAATATAGGAGGCTTCCACGTTACTTGTGGTACAAAGGCTCTGGAAAAGCCAATGGCTCCTCGATCCTCAAAAGAAATTCAGCAAGTTCTTTGGTTCAAAATCCAAATTTTCCCTCCCTTCTAAGCCCCAGAGTGTACCTAAACCCACCTAACTTACGGGTGCATTTTTCCAGAAGCATGAGCTGGGTATAACGTACTGGTGACTGCAATGTAATGGTCACTACAGCATACTGGTCAATACAACGGAAGTTTGCAATTTTCATTTGGCACCGTTCATTGCTGATTGTTTCTGGAAAACACTCATGGAGTCAAAATCGTCACTACACCTGTAGACAAATTCCCAAAATGGGGTCACTTGAGGGGGGATTCTGCTCTTCTATTAATTATGGGCTCTGTATATGGAGTCAGCAAACTATTCAAGGAAAATCTGTGCTCCAGGAGGCAAATAGCACTCCGTTCCTCCGAGTCTTTCTGTAAGGCTAAGCAGTACTGTACAGCCACATATGGGGCATTGCCACATTCAGTAGAAATTGTGGGACAAATTATGTTGCCATTTTTACCCACTTTTTGTGTGAAAATGTAAACTCTGGGGCTAAAACAAAATTTTGGTAGTAAAAATGTAGCTATTTTTTCTTCACTGCCCAATGGTATAAACTTCTGTGATACACCTGTGGTGTCAATATGATCACTGCAGCCCTAGATGAATTAATTGAGTGGTATAATTTGTAAAATGGGATCATTTATGGGGGTTCTGCTGTTCTGGCAATGAGTCGCACACGGTACCAGGGCTTATGGGGTACTCGGCACCGAGCCCGTTAACTTCAATGGGGGATAGGTCACGGGTAGCACAGCTCGGTCCTTTGCCCTGGGCGCTCATTCAAAGGGGGATATTTACAGGGGATTGTAATAATTGTTTGTGACGCCACCTGTGGTTTCTGATCAAGGTGACCAGCGCTGCAGGGTGAATCTTCTGAGGGGATGTTACTGGGCAGCAAGATGTTAAGTCTTCCACAGGTAAGACTAGTCCCTCTAGGTATATGGCGGTGCAGGGTGCAGGCAATAAGGCAGACACACACAAGTCAGTCTCTTTCCATACCTTTACTGGTGGTATTTGCAGGTATGTCCCGGGAAGCTGCTCAGGGTGGAGGATGCACATCCAGGTAATCACTGAGTAGGTTTAAGGCCTCCTTTCTCTTTAATGTGTGTGAGTCCTAACTTGCGTGAAGCGAAGTTCAACTCTGTATAGAACAGCTATGCCGGCCGACATTGTGGTGGAGCCTTCTTTTGGCAAGAACTAAGTCTTTATATGCAGCGTCCCGCTAGACTCCAGTTCTCCCTGACCCCGGTTACGTATCAGCACTATAGGGCCCCTCTGCGACTTGAAGTCCAGCAGGGATTCCGGTTTTCTCCCACTAGCCGTGAAGGTTCTAGCAAGGCTTCGGACCCAGCGTCCGGTTAAGCAGAGTGGAGACAGCAAATGTTGCTATAACGCCTCGGTCACTCTTTCCCTTTTGTCACCACTCGCCCGTCGCCCTACTCTCACCCTTAACATAAGCACGGGTAGCAGTAGGCGTAGTCGTCAGCTTTCTTCCTTCCACAGCTCACTGACCGTTTCTCAGTCAACTCGATGTTCCGATAACTGTAGTCCCCTTCCTTCTTTTCCTTCCTAGACTCTGCCCAGAGCAGCTTTCAGGACCTTTCGTCAGACTGAATACAAGCCCGCTCCGAGAGTCACTTTCTACCTTCATAGGGTACTAACAGTCAAGATGAGATAACAGCTTGCAATCTTTCGTCCTCTGTCTCGTCTGACAGGAATCAACTCTGACAGGAACTAGCTCTGACAGGAATGACTCACTCCTGAATCACCCCAAGCTAGACTGGCTAGGATCACAATCCTCTCACTCCGGTGTTCTGAGGAGATCTAATCTGTCTGAGGTACAACCAACAACTAGCATGACTGTCTGGCTAGAATGCCTACTGCTGCGTTTCTCCACACCCCTAAATACCTGAATCTAAAGGGCTCCCTCTGGTGGCTCCTGGGGAAGTGTGAGATGTGAATGAATATCAGGTTTTGTAATTACCTTTTTGTGCATACTCCTGGGAACATGTGTACCAAGCGCAGCTGGGCCACACATCCCCCCTAGTTATCGTGAGCACTCCGGGCTGAAATAGAAAAACAATTTTTATAATAACATCAACATAACTCATCCCTTGCGGGAGGTAAGGACACTTTAACGTTACATTGTGTACAAGTTGCAAAATAGAAAAATATCAAAATACTTTTCACATTAATAAATAAAACAAGATTCTTGTGGAGGACCCGCACCAAAAACCTCCCACGTGGGTCCTGGGTGGGCTGCAGGACTTCATTGCTGCAGACCTCACTCAAGGCCACACCATACGGGTTTTTCTTCTGAGGTAGTATGGCTTTTACGTAAAACCAAGATGGGGCACCGAAGTGCTAACTATTTACAAATAAAGTTTTTGGGCTGGCAAAGTCCTAGCCACGCAGTCCTTCACATAAGAACATTCCTAGAAAATCACATTTCTATCATATCACATTAATACTTTGTTACTCATTACCCAACTGGGGTATACTATGCATACTATGCAAGCATCATCACATTTCAATAAAGTGCAATTCTTCTTTTAACTTTTTACAGATGCAGTAAACCCTGTCTGGGTCCTACTGTTCTTCTTTGTAAATTGCGATGACTTCTTCCACACCTGGGGCTGGAAGTATGCGGTGCGCTCTGGAACGCATCACAAATAGATCATGTCCTGCTGCCTGTGTCTGGGTAGCCACAGTCCTTGTTTCACTTTTGCGATTGGCTTTGCGACTTCCTGGAGGCCTTACAGGTGCCTCTTCTGAATATAGATTTGGATCCATGGAGGTCGCACTAGCCTGTTGCGTTGTAGAGTAGGATGCAGTGTAAGATGCAGGTGCACACAGTGATGCAGGACAGGATGCAGGCGCGTGCAGTGGCTTAGTTGAGGACGCACTAACCTGCTGCTGCTGCTCACGCGTCGCCACTCGTTCTCCATCTGGGCGGCGTATTCCACGTCGTCCAGGTACTCCATCTCCTCCCAGTCGATCTTCATCACGGACGGCTGGGTCTCCTCCGGCGTTCCTACCGGGGGACTGCATTCCGCTGCGGCCTCCAGGCCGGGCTGGCACTCCGGTGCGGGCAGGGCCTCCTCAGCCTCATTCCCTCGCGCCGCGTCCCCGGCGGAGTCAGGATCAGCACTTTTGGGGCCAGCCTCCGGTTCCTCATCAGCCGCTGGCAGTGGTGGCGCAGGTAACGGTGGTGCATCCAGGGGGGAGAGCGTCGCGTCCCACAGCAGCCGCTGTTTCAGGGCACGCCAGCTCTGCTCCATTGCTTCCATTTCAGTGCGGTGTCGGGCCATGTCCCTCAGCACCGCATCCACCTCCTCCACTTTCTACATTGTTGGGTCGGTCTCCCGACCTGGGGACGGCTCAGGCACAGGCAGTAGCTCTTCAGGGGAACGGGTCTGCGCACCGCCATTCCTCCACACAGCGTCTCCTGTCCTTCCGCCATCTCACTCCAGGCCAGACTGTGTTTCCCATCTGGAACAATCTGGTCTCTTCCGTGGAGGCGGGACTTTCGCTTCCTCTTCTTGGCATAGAGGATGAAGAGGAGGCGGATCTCCCTTGCAGTAGGGCAGGCTCTCACATTGTAATAGCACTTAGACAGGGCGCCCATAGCTTTCGCGCAACAGGGGGGTACGCCCACGAAGGCACGCCCACCTTCTTCACCAGCGCCTCAGGGCGCGAATATGGCGGCAAAATGGCGGAAAATGGCGCCAAAAATCACAAGAACTGCACACAGTCTTCTTGCACAAAAACAGTCCAATTCTAGGCAACACAGGACTCACATTTAGTAAGCTTGTATCCTGTTCGTGACGCCAAGTATGAGTCGCACACGGTACAAGGGCTTATGGGGTACTCGGCACCGAGCCCGTTAACTTCAATGGGGGATAGGTCACGGGTAGCACAGCTCAGTCCGTTGCCCTGGGCGCTCATTCAAAGGGGGATATTTACAGGGGATTGTAATAATTGTTCGTGACGCCACCTGTGGTTTCTGATCAAGGTGACCAGCGCTGCAGGGTGAATCTTCTGAGGGGATGTTACTGGGCAGCAAGATGTTAAGTCTTCCACAGGTAAGACTAGTCCCTCTAGGTATATGGCGGTGCAGGGTGCAGGCAATAAGGCAGACACACAAAAGTCAGTCTCTTTCCATACCTTTACTGGTGGTATTTGCAGGTATGTCCCGGGAAGCTGCTCAGGGTGGAGGATGCACATCCAGGTAATCACTGAGTAGGTTTAAGGCCTCCTTTCTCTTTAATGTGTGTGAGTCCTAACTTGCGTAAAGCGAAGTTTACTCTGTATAGAACAGCTATGCCCGGCCGACATTGTGGTGGAGCCTTCTTTTGGCAAGAACTAAGTCTTTATATGCAGCGTCCCGCTAGACTCCAGTTCTCCCTGACCCCGGTTACGTATCAGCACTATAGGGCCCCTCGCGACTTGAAGTCCAGCAGGGATTCCGGTTTTCTCCTACTAGCCGTGAAGGTTCTAGCAAGGGACCCGGCGTCCGGTTAAGCAGAGTGGAGACAGCAAATGTTGCTATAACGCCTCGGTCACTCTTTCCCTTTTGTCACCACTCGCCCGTCGCCCTACTCTCACCCTTAACATAAGCACGGGTAGCAGTAGGCGTAGTCGTCAGCTTTCTTCCTTCCACAGCTCACTGACCGTTTCTCGTCAATCGATGTTCCGATAACTGTAGTCCCCTTCCTTCTTTTCCTTCCTAGACTCTGTCCAGAGCAGCTTTCAGGACCTTTCGTCAGACTGAATACAAGCCCTGCTCCGAGAGTCACTTTCCACCTTCATAGGGTACTAACAGTCAAGATGTTCTGAGATAACAGCTTGCAATCTTTCGTCCTCTGTCTCGTCTGACAGGAATCAACTCTGACAGGAACTAGCTCTGACAGGAATGACTCACTCCTGAATCACCCCAAGCTAGACTGGCTAGGATCACAATCCTCTCACTCCGGTGTTCTGAGGAGATCTAATCTGTCTGAGGTACAACCAATAACTAGCATGACTGTCTGGCTAGAATGCCTACTGCTGCGTTTCTCCACACCCCTAAATACCTGAATCTAAAGGGCTCCCTCTGGTGGCTCCTGGGGAAGTGTGAGATGTGAATGAATATCAGGTTTTGTAATTACCTTTTTGTGCATACTCCTGGGAACATGTGTACCAAGCGCAGCTGGGCCACACAGCAACTCAGGGGCTCTTCCGGTTGGTCGTGGCAAACCATAACAGTAAAATCTGCAATATAGTATGGTTCTCCTTCCCTTCTGAGCTTTGCACTGTGCCTGAAAAATATTTCCCCAAACATGTAGGGTATCGACGCACTAAGTAAACAATGGACCTCAATTTGTAGTAGAAAAAATATTCTTATTAGCCCTCAGAAAAATTAAAAACTTGGGGCTAAAAAGACATTATAGTGGTAAAAATAAAATGTAAATTTCTTCATCGCTCAATGGTATTAAATTCTGTGAGGCACATATGGTGTCAATATCATCGCTGCGCCCCTAGATTAATTCATTGGGGACTGTAGTTTGTAAAACGAGTTTACATATGGGAGGTTTCTATTGTTATGGCATCTCAGGGGCTCTGCCAATGCGACATAGCACCCTCAAACGATTCCAGTAAAATCTGAATTCCAATATAGTGTTCAAAAGTAGGATTCCCCCACATATGGGGTATCGGCGTTCTCAGGGAAATTGTATAACAAATTGTATGGTGCAATTTCTCCTGTATGAAATTGCAAAATTTGGGGCTAAAATAACATTTTTGTGGGGAAAAGGTGTTTTTTTTTTAATTTCCACTGCTCAAGATTGTAAACCTCTGTGAAACACCTGGGGGCTCAAGGTGCTCATCACATATCTAAATGCATTCCTTGAGGGTTAAGTTTCCAAAAAGGGGTCCCTTGTGGGGGGTTTGACTGTTTAGGCCCATCAGGGGTTCTCCAAATGGGACATGGAGTCTTCTAATGATTCCAGGAAATGTTACATTCAAATAGTCAAATGACGCTCCTTCTCTTCCCAACCCTGCTGTGCATCCAAACAATAGTTTTCTCCCTCATATGGGGTATTGGCACATTAAGGAAAAATTGCACTACAAATTGTATGGTGCCATTTCTCCTGTTCCCTTATGAAAATGCAACATTTGGAACTAAAAACATTTTTGTGGGGAAAAGGTGATTTGTTTTTATTTTCATGGTTCAACATTATAAACCTTTGGGAAAGAACCTAAGGGTTCAGTGTGCTCACCACACATCTAGATCAGTTCCCTGAGGGGTATAGTTTCCAGAGTGGTGTCACTTGTGGGGTATTTTCACTGTATTGGCATATCAGGGGCTCTCCAAACGCAACATGGCAACCGCTAATTGTTCCAGAAAATTTTGCATTAAAAAAGTCAAATGGCGCTTTTTCCCGGGCCGAGCTCTGCAGTGCACCCAAACAGTAGATTTCCCCTACATATTGGTTATCAGCATGCTCAGGAGAAATTGCACAACAAATTTTATAGTCCATTTTTTCTGATACCTTTATAAAAATAAAAAAACTTGGGTCTAAACTATAATTTTTTTTAAAGTTAAATGTTCATTTTTTCTTCCATATCCCAAAATTCCTGTGAAGCACCTGAAGGGTTAATAAACTTCTTGAAGGTGATTTTGAGCACCTTGAGGGGTGCCGTTTTTAGAGTGGTGTCACTTTTGGGTGTTTTCTATCATATAGATCCCTCAAACTCACTTCAAATGTGAGATGGTCCTTAAAAAAGATGGCTTTGTAAATTTTGTTGGAAAAAGAAGAAATTGCTAGTCAACTTTTAACCCATATAACTTCCCACCAAAAATTAATTTTGTTTCAAAAATTATGCTGATGTAACATAGACATGTGGGAAATGTTATTTATTAACTATTTTATGTGCTGCATCTCTCTGATTTAAGGGCATACGAATTTAATTTTGAAAATTGCTAAATTTTACAAATTTTAGAAAAAATTTCAATTTTTTCACAAATAAACCCAAATTATATCGAAGAAATTTTACCACTATCAGGAATTAACATGTGTCATGAAAAAAATAACTGAGAATCAGTGGATACGTTGAAGCATTCCAGAGTTATTACCCCATAAAGCGACTCAGGTCAGAATTGTAAAAATTGGCTTGGTCATTAACATGCAAACTTCCTTGGTGTAAAGGGGTTAAAGAGTTTTCTTAAATTGCTTTTTATTTGCTTGAGTATATTTGACTTTCAATTGTTTAATGACATTTGCAATCATCATTAGTAAGGCAGAAAGGCAGATTTGGCTATTGTTTTACAAAGTTTTAAAAAGTACCGTATATACTTGTGTATAAGCCGAGTTTTTCAGCACATCTTTTTGTGCTGAAAACGCCCCCCTCAGCATATACACAAGTTAATTGATCAAGAAAGCCAGTGGGGGAGCGGCGGAGCACCAGATCACAGAGGCAGGAGTCGGCGGCTGTGGCTAAAACCTGTACCGCTGATGTAATAGCACACAGTGACAGACTTCAGAGTATAATAAATGTAACATGTGAAAAATAGCTCCACAGTGCCTGTTGCCCACCCATCCAATCCTTAGGGATTCCTTTTTATGCAGGCACAAGTCTGTGTTTTCACTCTAAAACAGGATTTCCAGCTGCGACCTGGCCTTGGAGGTCATGGTGCATTGTAATGTTACAGCGCACATCATGATGACAAGAGATCACGAGGATTTTTTTGTTGTTTAACCTCTATGGTTGCAAAATGGTGGCCGCAACTGGGAGCCACCTTGCTAAATTCGCAAGTTGATAGATCCTTTCTATATATTAAATATATATATATATATATTCATATTTCATTGGACAACCCCTATAAGTACAGTCAGGGCCAGAAATATTTGGACAGTGACACAATTTTCGCGAGTTGGGCTCTGCATGCCACCACATTGGATTTGAAATGAAACCTCTACAACAGAATTCAAGTGCAGATTGTAACGTTTAATTTGAAGGGTTGAACAAAAATATGTGTTAGAAAATGTAGGAATTGTACACATTTCTTTACAAACACTCCATATTTTTGGAGGTCAAAAGTAATTGGACAAATAAACATAACCCAAACAAAATATTTTTATTTTCAATATTTTGTGGCGAATCCTTTGGAGGCAATCACTGCCTTAAGTCTGGAACCCATGGACATCACCAAACGCTGGGTTTCCTCCTTCTTAATGCTTTGCCAGGCCTTTACAGCTGCAGCCTTCAGGTCTTGCTTGTTTGTGGGTCTTTCCCTCTTAAGTCTGGATTTGAGCAAGTGAAATGCATGCTCATTTGGGTTAAGATCTGGTGATTGACTTGGCCATTGAAGAATGTTCCACTTTTTTGCACTCATAAACTCCTGTGTAGCTTTGGCTGTATGCTTGGGGTCATTATCCATCTGTACTATGAAGCGCCGTCCAATCAAGTTTGCAGCATTTGGCTGAATCTGGGCTGAAAGTATATCCCGGTACACTTCAGAATTCATCCGGCTACTCTTGTCTGCTGTTATGTCATCAATAAACACAAGTGACCCAGGCCATTGAAAGCCATGCATGCCCATGCCATCACATTGCCTCCACCATGTTTTACAGAGGATGTGGTGTGCCTTGGATCATGTGCCGTTCCCTTTCTTCTCCAAACTTTTGGCTTCCCATCATTCTGGTACAGGTTGATCTTTGTCTCATCTGTCCATAGAATACTTTTCCAGAACTGAGCTGGCTTCTGGAGGTGTTTTTCAGCAAATTTAACTCTGGCCTGTCTATTTTTGGAATTGTGAATGGTTTGCATCTAGATGTGAACCCTTTGTATTTACTTTCATGGAGTCTTCTCTTTACTGTTGACTTAGAGACAGATACACCTACTTCACTGAGAGTGTTCTGGACTTCAGTTGATGTTGTGAACGGTTCTTCTTCACCAAAGAAAGTATGCGGCGATCATCCACCACTGTTGTCTTCCGTGGGCTCCCAGGTCTTTTTGGATTGATGAGTTCACCAGTGCTTTCTTTCTTTCTCAGGATGTACCAAATTGTAGATTTTGCCACTTCTAATGTTGTAGCAATTTCTTGGATGGGTTTTTTTCTGTTCTTGCAGCTTAAGGATGGCTTGTTTCACCTGCATGGAGAGCTCCTGTGACCGCATGTTTCCTTCACAGCAAAACCTTCCAAATGCAAACACCACACCTCAAATCAACTCCGGCCCTTTCATCTGCTTAATTGAGAATGACATAACAAAGGGATTGCCCACACCTGTCCATGAAATAGCCTTGGAGTCATTTGTCCAATTACTTTTGGTCCCTTTAAAAACAGGGTGGCACATGTTAAGGAGCTGAAACTCCTAAACCCTTCATCCAATTTTAATGTGGATACCCTCAAATGAAAGCTGAAAGTCTGAACTTCAACTGCATCTGATTTGTTTTGTTTCAAATTCATTGTGGTAATGTCTAGAACCAAAATTAGATAAATGTTGTCTCTGTCCAAATATTTATGGACCTAACTGTATATATAGGTAATCTATACCTGTCAGTGTAGACTGTTGGATTTGGGAATATCTGAGTATACAGTATGTATGTAGGATCCAACTTCAATATAAAGAGGTTTTAATAGATAGTAAAAACATTGAGAAGTTGCTCTTTATTTTCTGATATCCATGTTCTGTAATTATTATTATATTATTATTATTATTATTATTAACTCTGCAGGTCTGTCAGATATAGAGAAAGGGGCAACTCAAAGTTCCAGTGACTTCCCCTAAGACACAATAGTTTCAGGTGCAAACAGGTGTAGTCCAGCTCACCTTGGTTGAGGCTTTTAATGATTCTCAGCATGGAAAAACCACTCTTTCCTGTTATGATTCGGTAACCGATGAGGATAATAGAGAAATAGGCTAGGCAATCAAACACCCAGAGAGGTTTTTAACTTAGCGGATTGCAGACCCCTAAACTGACAACACAACTAGAATTAGCCTTGGGACATACCTACGATGCCCTTGACGCCTTGACATAGCCAAAGAGTTAACTAAGTCTAAAGAGAGAAAGGGGAAAGCTAAACTGCTCCGGAGTAGAGCCCCAAAGGGATAGATAGCCCCCAAACATATATTGCCGGTGAGACAGGTGAAGTACAAAACACAGGCAGAAAATAGAGTAAGCAAATTCTGGGGCCCATACTGTCTGGATAGAACAGTAGAACAGGACAGGAAAGGATACTGTCTGCAATTCCGCAAAAACCCTAAGAAAAATTCCAACACGTCTGATATGCAAAAATACTGAGGCCACACGACCTCTCCCCCACTAAATCAGAACTCTGATGTGAACTGGATGCAAAACAACAGATACAGAAATAACAGGGATTAGAAATACAGCAAAGACTGACATAAGCTGTGGCAAAGGAAAATAGAGTCCAGCACAGGTCCCAGCAGGGAACCCGGCTGAACTCACACCAGCAAGGCAGAGAACAGAGAAAAGCAAAAAGGGAAAAAATGCCACAGATTAAAACAGACAAATGATTATCTGAAAGATGCAGGACAAAGCCGGGAGCAAGCAGACTTCCAGAAGGCTCAGGAAGAAAACCAAATCACTGGCAACAACTAAGGGAAGGCTGCTCACTTAAATCTCTCCAGTCTTTAACACCTGACCTCCAATCATCCCCTTCAGGTGACTGACTTCTGTCAGCCAGACCAGCTCCATTAACAGCAGCAACCAACAGAGGGAGCCCAAACTCGGAAGCCAGATTAAAAGTGTTCACATCACTATCCCCTTGTGCATATGAAATAGAAGATTCTCCAGTTGATTTTTGATCAAAATATTTCAAAAACATTTATTCGATCTCATAAAAATGTATGTATTTTCCTTACACGTCTCAGACTAAAGAAAAGTCCTAAATCATGGAAATGCATTATTAAGGATTTTTTAGCCTGAAATGTGTAGAAAACTGTATCATGCTTGGATTTATTGTGAGTGCCAATTTTTACGATAAATAATGAAAGTGTTTGACATAGAATTGGGTGGAAAATCTATTTATTATACAATACATTCAGGACCAATTCACATTGGTGTTACAAAATCAGTCTCTCGTCAAGGTTCCCCCTCCCCTGCCTAATATCCCCATTTATCTGACACTTACCATTTTTTATACTTATTACATTTATAAAAAATGAAGCTAAATAGGACTCCTTACATCACAGACTAAATGAGCTTTATTCTTGATGACTACACTTGTACAGGTTATAAATGTACAATGTTACTGAATGTTCCAACTAAGGCAAGCATTCTTGCTCACATCATGACTTGCAGATTACTTATGTCATGCTTCCGAGTTATCAGAAAATACTTTTCTTTGTAAGTAAAAGCTTTGAAAATGTAGCCTGCGTGCTACTTACTAAAAAATAGAATACATAACAAAATTCTGAAATGAAGAAAAATGCCATCTCCCATGGATTTCCTAAGAACTTAAAGGTTGTAAAAGTTTGTAAAGTAAGAACATGACCATAATAATTCATTGTATGAGAAAAATAGAGTAGGGTCTGAAGAAAAAAGTCAGGTCAGCAAATTGAAGCATTGAGCTTATGTAACCCCTTAATACACCTTAAAGCGAATCTGTCAGCACTTTTGCCCAGCGGGGCAGTCCAGTCCTATGGGTGTTGCAGGTCCTGGTCTGGTGCCTCCCATCTTCTTATGATCGCTGCCCTCCTGCTTGCTTCATGGCTGCCTGGCATCGCGCTCCTGCGTAGGCATTCTTATCTGCCCTGTTGAGGGCAGACTAAAGTACTGCAGTGCGCAGGCGCCGGGAAAGGTCAGAGAGGCCCAAAGCCCGCACACTGCAATACTTTGCTCTGCCCTCAACAAGGCAGATAACTATGTCTGTGCAGGAGCTCGATTCTAGTGAGCCTGTGAAGCAAGCAGTAGGGCGGTATTGCAAGAAGATGGGAGGAGCCTGACCTGGACCTGCGACACCCATCGGACCGGACCGCCCCAGGTGAATATAATAAAAATTATTTTTCTTATCTTTCAGGTCAGATTAGGGGCTTATCTACAGCATTATAGAATGCTTTAGATAAACCCTGAAAGGTGGCGGCTGTATCTTATATCGGCCAAACCTGGTGACAGGTTCCCTTTAATGACGACATATCAGGTCCCCTGACATATCTGTTTTAGTAAAAATGTATATTCATGCAATGTATTGTGAAATTAATATTCATAGACTCTGTTGTATCATTCCTCTGTTATTCCTCCTAGCACATTATGAGTAAATGTGCAACTGAGTATAACTATTAAAGGGGTACACTGACAAGTAGTCAATGAAACTATAAGGCCACATTCCCTTCTTCAGTAATAGTAATAAGTGTGCACTAAAATGCTCGGATGCTCGTTATTCAAACTGAGCAATTCCTAATTCTCAGATGCTTGTTTCAAGTAATTAGTATAATTGAAGTATGTGAGAATTTAGAGCATTTTTCCAGCTGACCCTACAACGTGGTCTAGGGGACAATAAAAATGTTAAAATGCATGGAAAAAGTGCTGAATGGAAGGAGAACAGCATGGGGAAGACCACTAGAAGCATCTCTGACCCCAGATCGCTGCTGAGAACAATGGTGTCACATTTTCATCCACTTTAAGGACTGACAATTAGAGATGAGCGAACCTTTCAAAGTTTGGTTCGGCAAACGTCCAGATGTTTACCGAACATGTTCACCGAACAGTTTGTCGAACATACTCAAACCCCATTGAACTCAATAGGAGGCAAAACGAAACGCACAGACAAAACCTTCAGGGGTGCCAAAAAGCTTTCCAAACAGCTCAAATTAGGGGCAAACACCCGAAAGGTGATATCAATAGACCCAGAATACAAATAGTATATTTTCACAGCATGGATGCATGGGACAGGGCCTAGGAGAGGAATTGGAATAGCATTTCTATCTGAAACATTGATCATTAAAAGGTGGATGAGTGACAAATGTATGAGTGTTGCTCTGAGAGGCTTGCCAAATTCAGGCAACACACATGAAGGAAAGCCAACTTGGAGTCCAAACATTTAAAAATTAGGCTCAGACAACAGGAAAAGTGGCATCAATTGACACACAGTATAAATTTGATAATGGCACAGCAGCAGTCAGCCATGTTCCATGCATGAGGTATCAGGGTCTTTGCCAATATTTACAGCATTGAATTTAAGTTTCTTTTAAGACGAGGCTAGTGAGAGACAGGGTGTAAGCCTGCTTTGCTGGGAGCCCTGATATCTCTTGCAACAGCTTAAACTGCTTTTTTGCTCTGCCACACTCAAATGGCACAAATATCAGCTTGACAGACCACAAATATCAGAAAAATATAAGGATAATAACACAGGTGGTTGACTGATCAATTTGCCCCCAGTTTAAATTTGATAATTGCATAGCAACAGTCAAACATGGGCCATGCATGATGTATCAGGGTCTGGGCCAGTATTTACAGTTTAGAATTTAAGTTTCAATTAGGATGAAGTTGGGTGAGGAGAGCAATGTAAGCCTGCTTTGCTGGGAGCTCTGATACCTCATGCAACAGCTCAAACTGCTTTTATGCTCATCCACACTCAGGTGGCACAAATATCAGCTTTGTAGACTGCTATTGTTAGAAACATTAAGGATAGTAATATGGGTAGTTGATTAAAAGTAAGCGCAGGCCTGCTGGTCTGGGAGCCCAACTGCTACAGGCAACACACATGAAGGAGACCCAACTTGGAGTCTAAACATTTAAAAAATATATTGCCACACACCACTAAATTGGCATCAACTTACTCAGAGTAAAAATAGTATAATTGGACTTTGACAACCCTTCCATTATAGGTAACCCACCAGTTGGAGACCCAACTTGGATTCTCCACATTTAAAAATATAACTGTAACAAACCACTAAAGTGGTATCAATTTCTCCAAGTACTGTAGAAAGAATATAATTGGCCTCTGAGACCCTTTCACTACAGGCAACCACCAGATAGAGACCCAGCTTGGAGTCTCCACATTTTAAACAATTGTTTCTGACAGCAGCAGCAGTAGCAACAACAGGCACAGAAGCCACGACAAAGGTGTCACAGACTGCAATAATGCGAGATTAATGCATCACACTAAAAACTACAGTCTGCACAGTATGCGAATGAAATGAAAAAGTCATTGGAGATCCAGGACTTGTTTATCTTGATGAAAGTAAAGCAGTCTACACTTTTAGGTGACAGCCGGTCAGTCAGGACACCGCTAGAGATGAGCAAAGCTTTCAAGGTTTGGTTCGATTCACAGAATGTTTAAACGCTCGCCGAAACTGTTCACCGAACCATTCAACCAACGTACCCGAACCCCATTAGATTCAATGTAAGGCAAAACCAAACTTATAAACACAACATCTTAAGAGGTGACAAAAAGTTTCCCAAACAGCTAAAATTAGGTTCAGACACCATGAAAAGTGGCATCAATTGACCCACAGTAGAACCTTTTATAATGGCACAGAAGTCAGCCATGGGCCATGCATGAGGTCTCAGGGCCTGGTGCAAGCATTTACAGCAGGGAGTTGAAGTTTCAATGAGGACCTGGTGGTTAAGGGAGTGGTGTAATTCTTCTTAGCTTAGAGATCTGATACCTCATGGAACACCTCCATTTTTTTATTTCAGCCACATTCACAAACATCAGTTTCATACAGTAATATTGATAAAAAAATGTAAGGAAAGTAACACAGGTAGTTAACTGAAAGTAAGTGCAGGCCTGCCTGACTGGGAGCCCTATTTACACAGGTAACCCACCAGATAGAGACCCAACTTGAAGTCTTCACATTTCAAAAAATAGTCACACAACACTAAACTGACATCAATTTCCACAGAGTAGAAACAGTTTAATAGACCTCTGTCACACCTTCTGCTACAGGCGGAAACCCACAGGATGGAGACCCAACTTGGAGTCTTCACATTTCAAAGAATAATTGTCACACAACACTAAAGTGGCACCAATTTCCACAGAGTAGAAATATTATAATAGGCCTTCCACCATAGGCAACTCACCATATGGATGCCCAATTCGGAGTCTCCACATTAAAAAAATTGTTTGTAACATTAGCAGCAGTAGCAACAGCATGCACAGAAGACACCACAAAGATGGCACAGACTACAATAACGTGAGATCAATGCACGACACTAAAAACAGCACCATCGCCTAGTCTGTCTCGTCTGCGACTAGGGTTCAAAAGGCGTTGGAGATCCGTGACTTGTTCATTCACAAAAGTTTTCCCCCCATTTGTACTCTGTTTTTGCTGGTGCAGGGCTGGTCTAATAAATATGTGAAACGACTTTCAGAAATTGCTTATGCCACTTACACTGCAGCTACTGCTTATGTTTTCTGATGATATCTTGGGCGGTTTCCCTGTTGGATGTCCCGAAAATTTTATGCCCCTGTGTGCCTCACTGCTGTTTGAGGGCAACCTTCTTAAAATTTTTCTACAAGTTGGTTTTTTCAATACTCCAGCATGCGCACATCCTTTTTTTCCCGGAGGGGGGGAGCATCTCAAAATTTTTCACTTTGGGCCATTTTTTTTAAC